>JZKD02S2442888.1:322923-335631 GCA_000966675.3 Picea glauca
AAATTATCCCTCTTACTAAATTGAAGATCTTTCACGATAATGTATAAATAATAATAGAGTAATATATTAATTCTAAGTTAAAAGACAAACATTACTTGTTGTTAAACAAAATGAAGAGGTGCATTGTTATGTATGAAGGACATAATGGTTCAATTTCACACCTGTTGGAATATTATATAAACATAAATATATGGTGAGAAGACAATGTCTTTGTGGTCTAATTCAGAAGATCTAAAACACATACAAAGTCCAAGGAAAATATTGAAACACTCAAACGAAGTAAGGGTGGAAGGGAGGAGCAAGGGAGGATTGGAGTCCTCTATAGGTTGAAGCCTGAAACAAGGAGTTGTAGGTTCCTCAAGTTGATGCTTGAAAAACAAAGGATTGGAGTCCTTTACACATTGGAGCTTGACCTACAGGGAGTTGGTGCTTGGAAAATAGGGAATTGGTGTCTCCTTGAGTTGGTGCTCAAAAGAAGAGACATTGGTGTCTATTGCAAACTAAAACTTGTAACTGAATTATAATTTTTATGATTGTTACATTTAATTTCAATTTTATGTACATTATTGTTGATAAATTGTATGGTTCATAAATTAACAACGAATAATTAATTTAATTTGTGAAAAAGAATCAATATTGATTCACCCCCCCCTCTCAGTATTGAACAACTTTCCAAGAAATATTATCTCTGCAAAAATTTAAAAGGGCGTATTCATGCTTTATACCTTTGGATCTGACTAAAATGGTTGTATCTTGGGAAAACAAAAACCTTTTAGAGGGAAATGAAAGACATTCCTAACTGAAATGAGTTCTTCGGATGCATTGGAATAGTCCTCTTATCCCATAAATGTGAAGAATGGAAGAAACCATATATGTGGCAACATGTCTTCACGATTTTGATCTACAATGAGAGTGGGTCTTCAAATGTGATTTGATACCATGTTTGAAAACACAAGTATTCCAACAAAGGATGAACACCTTCAATAACTACTCACCCAAAAAGATCAAATATCAACACACTGATTTTTTGACATGGTAAAACACCTATGGGGAAACATCCACAACCCCAACCAACATGGCCACTTGGAGCAATTTATTAATGTAAAATAAAAAATATTACAGAGAGTTTTTCAAGAGAGACTGTCACAATTGATCATCGAAAAAATCACCCTCCATGCTCTTTAAATAGATATCATGGACCAATCAGGTGTTAGGCCACATATCAATGTAGTCGTTAAGATCAAGGATAATATGATCTGTTGGATCAATCTATGTCGGGAACATATCGTGACCGTCATATTAACTAACTACAAAGGAATAATAATGCATACTAAAGAAACACACTTTTACCTAATGACATATTAGACCAATTTGATCTTAACTAACTCCTAAGTGTCTAAATATCCTAACAATATGAAGAAGCAATTCAGGTAGAAACCGGAAAGAAGTGGGAGTAAGGCATGAAAGAGGAGATGAAATCCTTGGCACATAACTAGACTTGGGACTTGGTTCAATTGTTTGTAGGTGAAATATCATTGCAGAATAAATGGGTATATAGGTTGAAGGAATAAGATGGAGGCAAAAATAGGTACAAGGCCAGACTTGTTGTAAAGGATTTTGCACAAAAGAAAGGTATATATTTTGATGAAATATTTTCTCTTGTTGTTAAAATGACTTCAATTTGAACTATTTCAAGTCTAGTGGCAGTAGAAGATTTGCATCTTGAACAATTAGATATATAGATAGATTTTCTCCATGGGGATTTGGAGGAAGATATTTATATGCAACAACCATAGGTGTATGAGGTCAAAGGGAAGGAGAAATTAGTATGCAGGTTGAAGAAGAGATTTTATGGCCTAAAGCAAGCTCCAAGATAGTGATAATTGAAATTTGATAGGTTTATGACAGAATAAGGTTATAGTAGATGTCATTTAGACCACTATGTTTATTTTAAGAGACTAGATAATGGAAACTATATTATATTTCCATTGTATGTATATGACATGCTTGTTGTAGGGTCTAATATGCAGGATATAAATGTGCTAAAAAATAAATTAGATAATTCATTTGTGATGAAGGATTTGGGTACTGCAAAGCAAATCCTTGGCATGAGAATAACAAGAGATAGGAAAAATTACAAATTAACATTGTCTAAGGGGAGTACATAGAGAAGATGTTGGAAAGATTTAAATGTAGGATGCAAAACTACTTAGTACACCTTTGGCCAACCATTTCAAATTGAATAAGAAGATGTGTCCCAAGACACAAGAGCAAATAGACTACATGTTCAAGGTTCCATACTCATCGACAATTGACAACTTGATGTATGCAATGGTTTGCACAAGGCCAGATATTGCACATGCAGTGGAGTTGTGAGCATGCATATGAACAATCTAGGAAAAGAGCATTAGAAGGAAATAAAGTGGATTCTCAGGTATTTGAGAGGTATTACCACTCAGGCATTATGTTTTGGAGGTTCAAACACTATTATGTAGGGATATGCTTATTTAGATATGACAAGTGATATAGATAGTAGGAGGAGCACCACATGGTATGTTTTTACTTTAGGTGGAACAAAAATAAGTTAGATTTCAAAATTGAAAAAGGTTTTTTCACTTTTAACAATGGAAGCAGATTAAGTCGTTGCTATAGAGGCTAGAAAAGAGATGATTTGGTTACAAAGGTTTATGGAGGAATTGAGAAAGAAGAAGAAGAATAAAAATTCATACAATGGTAGCCAAAGTTCCATTCATCTTGCAAATAACCCAGCCTTATATTATAATACTAAACATGTACAACTTAAGTACCATTTCATATGATTAATTTTGGAAGATGGAGAGTTGAAGCTGGAAAAGATACACACTAGCCAGAATCCTATAAACATGTTAACGCAGACAGTAACCAAGGAGAAACTAAGTTCCTTCTTTGTTTCAATTAGCCTTCAAGCATGGTGGTGAAGATGAGAAAATTTCCAGGTCCAAAGTTGGAGCATAGTCCAACATATGCAATAGCTGTGGAGTTACTGTGATTAGTCTTCAAGTGGGATATTGTTGGTTGTGGAGCCTGATTATCTTCATGTTTCAGAGGTCTTGTTTTAGTCGTGTTTGGATCCTAGTTCTTAACTTTTGGGTATGTGTTATATTCTTTGCATGATTATCCCTGCGTGTTGTTACATTGCGTTGAGCATAGCAGGGGGGTCACAGGGTGGACAAAGCCCCCGAGCAAAATTTTTGGGGATTTTTTTTTGTGTTTGTTTTGGGTGGTTTTGGCACACAGTTTTCAAGCCCATGGTTTTCTAATTCTAGATAAGGAATTTAGGTTGTAATCTAATCCAGGTCAATGGATTAGGGATTTTTTGGATGTTACATGATCCTATATATTGTATTGTAATGGTGAAGTTTATAAAATGAGAGAGTGTGTGTGACTGGGAGAGAAGATTGCGAGAGAGTGAAGAGGAGATTGCAACGAATATGGTGTAGGTGTTATCCATTCATTTTTTTGGACAAAATAAAGGAAGGACTAGTTGTTTTTCCATGGATGTATTCCATATCGGGTGAATCACGTATATCAATGTCTCTCTTGTATTTTATTTTTCTATGTTTTATTTCCTCATTCATTTTGATTTGTTTTATTTTTATTTATCTATGATCATATTCCTAACACTAAGGTATGAACATCTCCATATCTCAATCAAATATACCTCGACAAAGCACATAAATTGACCCTCCAAGTAAAAAATGAGTCATAAGACCCCCAATGACTAGTGTGACGTCCACATGTGTGAGTTCTACCCTTAAATCAAGTAATAAATAACTCAAAAAGTGGTGAATTAGGAGAGTTCTCTAGGATCTGTAATGTCCTCCAACCCATCTGAGTGACATTGCGGTGCACAATACTCTTAAAAATGAAATTTCTACTAACAAAATTTAATCATTTACAATTAACTCATTTTCTGTAGCTTTCAGCTACAATTTAAAACAGATTTAGCTATTGTCTATAACCATAAAATAAAAGAATCTAAAACATGTTAATAATCAACATAAAATGCAACTAAACAACTCATTACAACAACATATAAATCACTTCCAAATACACAGAGTTCATGCACAACAATTAAACTCATAATTTAACACAACAAGATAAACCACTTATCTTTTCATAACAGTTGTGCAACCAGCTTCTTGGGACGAATGTTCCACCCAAGAATAGCTTGACTATTCCAAATATCAACAACTACTCACCCCCAAGTTGAGGCTAGCAATCCAAAAAAGAGGGTGGTTTCTCACAACCCACCCACAACTCATAAAACTCTCAACCAAACTGATATTCTCCTCCAACTATTCCAATTTTCCACCAACTCTCTTCCCATGACCTGTCCAACCCAAGGAATGCACCATTTGTTTATCAAGGATAACCCAAGGGATGTATCATATATTTATGAGGATCAACCCAAAGAATGTGCCATTCTTTTATCAGGGTATCTCTAGCACATGTAGCTAGGAATCTCTCAGTTGGGAAAACAATGGATCTTGTTGCTAGGAAAACTATCAAAAAACCAACAACAAACACTTGTTGTTTTAGTGCAAATCACATCGGAGTTCACTCTCCAGGACCGAAAACCTGGATCTTCATTTTTCTAGCTCCAATTTGCTCCAATTGCACTCAAGCATGCTCTATATTAATTTTCTCTCCATGGCTGCATCATCTTCAAGCTCTGTTTCTTGCTCTCTCCTTGTTTCCCATGCACAAACTTGACTAACTAAAAAACACTATTGTCCCAACCCATACATATTTCCTCTCTTTAGCTTGCCTTTATTGAATTACACTCTTCCCCAAGCTAATTGTACTCAACCCCCATGTTCCCAATAACTTTGGAATGTGACCACTCACACGCGCCCTCTTACACATATTTAATGATTGGCTTTGGGAACACTCAATCATAAATGGGAAGGTTCATATACAAATAGAAAATTTAGAAAAATGGGTTTAATTAATATACATGGGTATGTCCCCCTTGGACCCCTCTTGGCCATTATCCTAGACACTCCCCTCTCTTGTGGATTAATTCAGCTCCCATCTCTTGTCCATGTCCCCTTAGCAACTGACATCACATTTTATTAATAAAACAAGGAAATAAAATTCACATATTACATCACTTTGGCTGTAGCCACACATTATATCTACATAATCATTAATTAAACTAGGGATTATAATGGGGATGTTACATTCCCCCTCCCCTACAATTGTGCACTTTCCTCGGTGCACTCTATGCCGATATATATATATATATATATATATATATATATATATATATATATATATATATATATATATATATATATATATATATATATAAAAAATATAACACATATACTTAGAAATAAAATTCCACAATTTAACAACTCCAGCAGTAGCTCCAACCAAAATTTGATGTTCCTTTCAACTTGCTGACCCAAGGAATGCTCCATTCGTTTATCAAGAATAACCCAAGGAATGTACCATCCGTTTATCAGGGATAACCCAAGGGATGCACCATCTGTTTATCAAGGCTAACCCAAGGAATGATCCATTCTTTTACCAAGGTCCCCAACGCAGTTGATTAGGACTCAGAGATGTGGTTCCATAAAGTTAGCCACTCAAAATGGAGTCTTGCATTATGTTTTCTTGAAATCCATAAAAAATTTATGGGTATTCTTCCCACATGTTTTCTTCATTCTCCCATGTAGCATCTTTAGGACCATATTAGGTCCATTGAACCTTTACCAGCCCTATGTAGTTTTTCTGAGCACTTTGACTTTCCGGTCTAGGATGTGTACTAATTCCACTTGAAAATCCCCTTTGTGCTCCACCTCGATCACATTCCAATCAATTATGTGGTTAGGATCAGACACATATTTATTTAACAATGACAGATGAAATACATTATGCACTCTCATGGATGCAGGAAAACCTAACATGTATGCAACTGGCCCTATCTTTTCTAGTATTTCAAAAGGCCCACAATATCTTGCTGCCAACTTCGGGAAACTTCCTAATCTTATCGAACTTCTCTTTGCCTTTACTTTTAAGAACACATGTTCTCCCACTTTAAAATCTCTGAAAATTTTGTTCTTTTATGCATAACTTTTCTGCGTATCCTAGGTAGATTTTAAATTTTGCTTAATCTTTGCCATCTATTCTTCCATTTATTTTAACAATTCTATCCCAACAACTGATCTATTTGCTAGATTATCCCAACTCACTGGTGTGTTACATTTTCTTCCATAAAATGATTCAAATGAACTCATTTTCAATGAGGCACAATACCCAATGTTGTAGGAAAATTCAACTAAATGAATAAAATCTTCCCACTTTGATGGCTAATCCATCACATACATTATAAGAATGTCCTCAATTATCCTGTTAGTCCTTTCTCTTTTCCCATCTGACTCTATATGATATGTTGTATGAAGATTTAAATTTGTTCCAAATCCCTTGAACAAACCTTTCCAAAAATTAGATGTAAACTTTGGATCTCTATTTGAAACTATTTCCTTAGGCACTCCATGTAACCTAGAAACTTCCTTCATATAAATTTATGCAATATTTGTGGCCGTGTGTGTAGTCTTTAATGGAATGAAATATGCTTCCTTAGTCAATTTTTCCACCACCACCATGATGGAATCAAGTTGCTTCATTGTCATGGGAATCTTAGTAATAAAATCAATTGTAACTACTTCCCATTTCCATTCTGGAATGGGAAATGGCTATAACAAACTTGTTGGGTGTCTATGTTCTATCTTTACTTTTTGGCATTCTAGACATTTGGCTATGTAATTAGCCACTTATATCTTCATTCATGGCCAAAAATATTGGCTTCTTACTGCTACAATTATTTTCTGATATCCTGGGTGCCCCACATATGGAACATTATGCATCTCCTTCAGCATTGCATTTTTCAGCTCACTGGAATTGGGCACATATACTTTATCTTTGTACATGATAATTCCATCTTCTTTTATCTCATAATAATTAAATTTCTGCTGAGAATTACCTTGTTGTAATGTCTCTTTTATTTCCACATAGTGCTAATCTGAATTTGTTGATATAATAACGTTGTATTTCAGTTCTGTCAGGTGCATGATGATGGATGCAATATGCACTTCATGAGCTCTCTTGCTGAGTGTATCATCCACTTGATTTTCCTTTCCCTTTTTATGCTTAATTTTGAAGTCATATTCACTTAGAAATTCCAACCATCTAGTTTGTCTAGCATTTAGTGTTGGTTGTCCAAACAAATGGTTCAAACCACAATGGTCTACCCTTAGCTGAAATTTTTTCCCCATAAGGTAATGCCTCCATATTTTTAATGCATGTACAATCGCTGCTAACTCCAATTCATGTGTATCATAATTCCTCTCATTATCTTTTAATTTATGGAATCATAGCTTACCACATGGTCCCTTTGATTGAGAAATCGACCAAGTCATTTCTTGCATGCATCGGTGCACACAAAAAAATCTTCATTTGTATCTGCAATCTTCAATATTGTAGTGCCTGTCAATATTCCCTTCAACTATTGAAAACTCTCTTCACACTTGGAAGTCCATTCAAACTTCACTCCCTTCTTTTGCAAAGAAGTGATTGGACTTGCAATCTTTGAAAAACCTTTTATGAATCTTCGGTAATAAGTAGAAAGACCCATGAATGATATGACCCCTGTCACATTCTTTCGTGCTGACCATCCTCTAATGGCCTCTATCTTCTCAAGATCAATTTCTATTCTTGTTGTTGAAATTATATGCCCCAATTAGTGAATCTTATTTTGGTAAAATATGCACTTACTTAGCTTAGCATACAATTTATGCTCTCTTAAAATTTGTAACACCGTTCTTAAACGATGCTCATGTTCCTCTTCAGATTTGGAATAGATGAGTATATCATTTAAGAACACAATCACAAACCTGTCCAAGTACTCCCTGAACACTCCATTCATCAAACACATAAAAACTAATGGGGCATTTGATAGTCCAAATGGAACTACCATGAATTCATAATCCCCATATATTATTTTGAATGTTGTCTTGTTGATGTCTTCTTCTTTTATCCTTACTTTATGATATCCTGATCTCAAGTCAATCTTAAAAAATATTCTCACACCTTTCAGTTGATCAAACAAATCATCAATTCTTGGAAAATGATACTTATTGTTTATGGTAACCTTATTAAGCTGTCTGAAATCAATACACAACCTCAAGGTTCCATCCTTCTTCTTCAAAAAAAGAACTGAGGCTCCCCAAGGTGACACACTTGGGCATATATACCCCTTCTTCAAAAGTTATTCAAGCTGCATCTACAACACTTTTAGTTCTGGTGTGCCCATTTTGTAAGGTGTCTTAGACATTGGGGAAAATCCTGGCACCAAATAAATAGAGAAATCAATGTCTCTCTTTGGTAGAAATATTGGGATTTCTCTAAAAACATCTTCAAAATACCTCAAGAACAGATGGTATTTAATGCTTGCCACTTTGTCTTTGGTTGCCTCCTCCATATGGGCTGCAAAAATATGAAATCCTTTCCTAAATCTCTTCTTCAAATGCATAGCTGAAATATCTAACAACTACAAATATTGGAATGCCTTGAATCTTTCCTTGCTGCCCTTCCTCATCAAGACATGTGATTGTCTTTTTGTAACAATCTAGGATGAAATGATGTTTTTCCAACCAATCCATTCCAATTAGAAAGTCATATGAACCCAATGGTATGATGTTTACATCTACCTTTGTGCTAAGTCCATTCATGTCTATCGAGCAATATTTAACCAACTCATTGATATTTCTTTTAGCCCCAATGGCTAACTGAACTAAACAAGATTTCTTATGCTTACTTCTTTGCAAGTGAAATATTTCAACAATGTTAGCATTTATGTAACTATGGATAGCTCCAGAATCAATCAAAATTGTTATGGGTTGGTTATCAATCATACCTTCCACTTCGATCATGGGGGATTCATACTTTTCCTACTTGTTGTCAAAGGCTGCATAAATCCTTGGCATGCTTCCTCCCATGTATTTCACTATTTCATCCTCTTGAATGTTGTGTAAAATCCTCATTCTTTCTTCTTTGTGAGGGAAATCCCTATATAAGTGATTTCCCTCACATTCCCAACATTGAACATGTTGCTTCCTTGGCCTTTTCCCAAATGAATCTACATTATTTCGCTCATTTTGGGCTGCCTGGCCTTGCTGATTTGCTTGGAAGTTATTTCTGAAAAGGGGTGGATTAAAACCTTTATGTCTTTGATCGTTTTTCCATTTCATCTTGTCATTCCAAGCCATTTGGAAAATTGGCCTTCCTTTGCTTTGCTCATAAAGGTGCCTTTCTCTCCTTATGGTTTCTTCCAAGTTCTCGGGGTTATCATATTGAATCTTGTCACTATAGGAGGGAAAACCACTTAGAAACCTTTGTATTTTAACCTTCTCATCCTTCATGAATTCAACATACTTCAACAATTCAAAGAACCAATTCTTATAATTCTCCATTGTCATGGTTCCCAACTTGAGTTCAAAGAACTTTTTCATCTTTATCTCATAGTAATGATTAGCCAAATATTTCTCTTGGAAATATCCTTTGAACTGCCTCGATGAGATCCTCTTGTCATCAAGGTTCTTGGCTTGCTTAAGCTAATCCCACAACATGGATGCCTTTCCTTGCAAGTGGTAGGTGGAAATTCTAGCTTCTACTCAGGATGGGTAATCATGCAAATGGAAATATTTCTTCATTTCCAATGGCCTCTGCCTCTTCACCCTTTCGGTGTTCACCATTGAAAGTAGGTGTCTTTATTTTCCTGAGTTCACCTTGCAAGATCTCTGCCTCTGGCCTTCTTTTTTTCCTTTGAACATGAGATACACTTGGGATGCTTCTTGGTCCTAAAATTGCATGAGTTATTCCAGTGGAATGCCTTGGAGAATGATGGTGCCTTCTCATGCTTCTTGAATTCCTATCATTTCCATGATCATCCCTTTTGCCATGGGATCTAGATGTTGATACTTGTCTAGAACTAGCTTCTTGCTTGGTGCCAGAATCCTTGTTGACTTGCCTATGAAACATGTTCAAAATTTGAATTATCTCTTTCTGAACCTTCATAATCCTTTCATTATCATCCCTGTATCTCTACACTTCCCTATGCTGACTTCTCATAGCGACATGCTCTTGCTTATCTCTTCTTTCATTTGACTTTGTCTCAGCATTCCCCATGTTGACATGTATACATATGATCTCTTCCTCATGTCTGTAATATCCTTGAGCATATTTGATGACTATATTCCTCATATAAGAACTAAAGTTTCTTTCTGTACCTCTAATTATACAAGGAATTTGCATATAATAATTATTGTTAGAAATATGCATAGCATAAAACATTTCATCATAAAGAATACATGTTATTTATTCATCAATTTATGAAGGACACATTGCACCAATTAAAATTTTTATTTGCTTGATGAATTCCTCCCTGAAACAACTTCCCAATGACTATACTCATGCCTCAATCTGAATTCTGAGTGAAAAGTTATAACAACTACATGTTGCAATTCCACTTTTTGTACTGCTACATAAATTTGTTTATTAATTTATGATAAATTTAATTGCCCAAATCAAAATTCAGGGTTGAATTATGTCTTCTACTCCTAAATATATTTCCAATGACTATTTGTTTGTTGAAATCCAAGCTCCAAGCTGAAAGTATGGTCTAGAGAAGTTTAAGTTGTTTTACTCAATTTACACATGTATGCTACACATGTCTTACTTCTCTTCCTACACATTTTTGGGAACCCATAACCAAAATATGACTTCACCACTATATTCTATGGGTCATAAGATTTTCATCGACTGCTCCTGTGCCCCAAACGAACTTCTGAGCATAGAGTTATGCCCTCTGGAAGTAATATTGGTGTCAAAATTTTACGCTCACTGTTTTGGTTGTAACTTTCTCATATGAGTTGTGTTTTGCGAATCGTTTAGCTCGTTGGATAGATCTCTTCGAGTTATTTTATTTGAGTTGAAGATATATAGTGTAACTTGGTACTCTCTGTTCACTCTTTTCTCATGGTTTTTGACTTGCTAAAAATGTCGTTTAGGGCCTCAAAAATGCCCCGCAAGTTAATGACCTTCAAAAATATGAAAATTTTAGAAACTTTCACACACAGTTCACTATTTTACTACTGCAACAGTTCTTTAAATATCCATCGTTGTTCTCAAATAATGATACACAAAAACCATTGATAGGACCTTGTCGTCCATCAACGATTGGTATGATCCTTTGGATGCGCAAAACATTTTTCCAAAGTTATTGATCCGACCGTCGGTCGCCAGTCCATTTCCCCGACACCCGATTTTCAAAAAAATCTTAAATCGATCGTCAACAATATTTGTTAGTGAATGAAAAAATATTTGTTGAATATTCTGATGCCTGACCACCGTCCCATCGGTGATCGATGATCCCCTATGTTTGTCGAATGCTTTCCCAAATCGACCGATTTGACCATCGACCACTTTTGTTCGCTGACGTGGAATGACACGTGGATGTTGATGTAGCATGAAAAATCATCATGAGGTGTCAACTTGGGTGACATGGCATGAGACATGGATTTTTATGTGGCACAAAATGTGGATGATGATGTCATCATCCTCTCTTGCCCATTGACCATTGACCAATTCCCTTGGACAACTCAGACACATTGCCGACTTCGACCGACGTCGAATCGTCGACACATAGGCCATCAACGAATTCCATCGGCAATTGAAAAAAGTTTGGTAGATTTGGAAAACCCTCGACCATTGACGTTTAGATATGTATTAGGGCTTAACCAAAATCTTCTCCATTTTGGCCAATCTATCCATTGATTGTCGACGATTTCCCTTGGTGAACTTTAACACTTAGAAAATTTTTGACCTTTCTCTGATTGATCTGAACCGTCGATTTGATCCCTTTAACAACCCTTGATTTAATCTTAGTTGTTGATATGATCAACCTTTCAAATGGCTGAAGAATTATGAGTTTTTATATTTATCATAGTGAATCCCAACCGTTGATCTCAAGTTCAAAAGAGATCTCAACCGTTGATCCACCAAACTGCCTATAACTCTATAGGTGACCATTAAAACTAAAATTTTGACCATTCCAAGTCGAATTTCGATCTGTAACTTCACCTCTCTACTCCATTAACCTTTTTAAACCATCCAGAGTCATTCAAACTTTGATTTTTCCCTTGGAATTGTGGATTTCTCTCTGAAATATCTGTTTTTCCCCCAAATCGATCACAGACAAAATCTGTAATAACAAATTTCACCAATTCACTCTGGTTTGAGCCCATACAAGCCCAATCTTTGAACCAGATCTCTGCTACCATAATGTAATGTCCCCCAACCCATCTGAGTGACATTATGATGCATAATACTCTTAAAAATGAAATTTCTGCTAACAAAATTCATTCATTTACAATTAACTCATTTCTTGTAGCTTTCAGATTCAATTTAAAAAAGATTTAGCTATTGTCTATAACCACAAAATAGAAGCATCTACAACATGCTAATAATCAACATAAAATGCATCTAAACAACTCATTACAACAACATATAAATCACTTCCAAATACACATAGTTCATGCATAACAATTAAACTCATAATTTAACACAACAACAAGATAAAACACTTATCTTTTCACAACA
>JZKD02S2442888.1:336768-366223 GCA_000966675.3 Picea glauca
AGCAATCCAAAAAAGAGGGTGGTCTCTCAAAGTCCACTCATAGATCATAAAACTTTCAACCCAACTAATATTCTCCTACAACTATCCCATTTTTCCACCAACTCTCTTCCTCTTGACCTGTCCAACCCAAGGAATGCACCATTTTTTTATCAGGGATAACCCAAGAGATGTATCATCTGTTTATCAGGATTAACCCAAGGAATGTGCCATTCTTTTATCAGGGTCTCTCTGGCACAGGTAACTAGGAATATCTCAGATGGGAACATTTGCTGCTAGGAAAAATATCAGTAAACCAACATCAAACACTTGTTGTTTTAGTGAAACTCACACCAAAGTTCACTCTTCAAGCCTGAAAACATGGCTCTTCAGTTTTCCAACTCCAATTCACTCCAATTACGCTCCAACATTCTCTAGAATTCTCCCTCTATGGTTGCATCATCTTCAATCTTTGTTTCTTTCTCTCTCCTTGTTTTCCATGCACAAACTTGACTAACTAAAAAAAACTATTGTCCCAACCCATATGAATTTCCTCTCTTTGGATTGAATTTCTTGACTCACACTCTTTCCCAAGCTGATTGTACTCAACCCCCATGTTCCCAATAACTTTGGGATGTGACTACTCACACCCACCCTCTTACATGTATTCAATGATTGACTTTGGAAACACTCAATCAGAAATGGGAAAGTTCATATATGAATATCAAATTTAGGAAAATAGGTTTAATTAATATACATGGGTATTTCCCCCTTGGACCCCTCTTGGGCATTATCCTAGACACTCCCCTCTCTCGTGGATTAATTCAACCCCCATATCTTTTCCATGTCCCCTTAGCAAGTGACATCACATTTTATTAATAAAACAAAGACATACAATTCACATATTACATTGCTTTGTCCGTAGCCACACATTATATCTACATAATCATTAATTAAACTGGGGATTATAATGGGGATGTTACAAGATATGTGGCATGAAATGTAAGGAAGTGACTAATGCAAGTGGAAATATCTCCAAAGTGCTTTGGATGATGTGTCTAGTGCCTTGATATGTGTATAATTCCTTGATATCTATGAAGCTACCTTGGGAAATGTGAAACTAAGTGAGCATCTGTTGAATCATCTCCAAGAGAAGATGGCCAAAGTGTGACAAATACATAATATGGGGGTCACTGCTTAGGAATAATATAAGTGTGCTTTAAATAGGTATTGTTACACACCAAAATGTCACACTTAGGTGTCACATACATTACATGCCTTAAGTGTCCCAAGTGTCGTATTCACCTTACTAAGTGTTGCATGCACTTTATCAAGTGTTGTATGCACCTACTAAGTGTTGCATGCACTTTATTGAGTATCAAAACCTTGAAACCATTAAAGAACATTTGTCACAATCCCTAGTCAGTGTGGAGGATAAATTTATCATATTAAGGTCAAAATACTATGTGCACATGTATTATTCATTTTTTGAAAAAAATGAATTAATTTAGTGTGAGAATCCACCTCACATTTAGTTTCCTAATCTCATGGAGAAGTTGAGAATCTCATGGATGGTTGAGATATTTTCTCAAACCAAAATCCCAATTTGATGGATCTTGAGATATGTTTCCTCCTTAAAATACTTGAGAGATATTTTCTCCCTGAAATTCTTGAGAAATATTTTCTCCCTAAAAATCTTGGAGATCCCAATTTTGTGGATCTAATGAGTTATTTCTTCCATGGTGGTTAAGCCTACAAATCCTATATAATGAGGGAATTCCAAGGTAAAAAGGGGGAGGATAAATTTTGTATATGATAATTATGATATTAAGAGAAACATCTTTAGAGTGCATTCAAAGACTGGATTGTAAGCTTGGAGGAACTCTAGCGTAGAAAGGTTGTAAGTTCCCATGTTTTCATAATACATAACTTGGCCTATTTCCTTCAAATTGTTGTTTGCACATGTATGTCTATATATATAGATCGGTTCTTGTCTAATGATATATTTTAGAAGTAGAAGGTATTTTTGTGTTCCTTGCAAACTTTATTCATCGCGATAGGAGATTGGACAACAAGGCCAAAGATTGAAGATCAGTGGGGACAACCGTCGAAACAGACTAAGTCACACTTATTTCTTCTATCTTCTCTTCCTATATATATAGGAACGTTAGTGTCCATTTTTTTTTTCTTGTCTTGGTCAATAGGGGTCTATATATCCAAGGGATATTTCACCTATCTGTAGGGGAAATATTCCGTAACACAAAATTGGCGACTCCACTAGGGAGAACAACATGTTCTTCTCGGTTTCCAGTATTTTATTTTTTCTTTACTCTTGATTTTTTTTGTTAGATATGAAGATTTTACTCTCCTTATCAATCTTTAGGAAGCTTAGTTAGTCANTGGTGAATAGGGGTCTATATATCCAAGGGATATTTCACCTATCTGTAGGGGAAATATTCCGTAACACAAAATTAGCGACTCCACTAGGGAGAACAACATGTTCTTCTCGGTTTCCAGTATTTTATTTTTTCTTTACTCTTGATTTTTTTTGTTAGATATGAAGATTTCACTCTCCTTATCAATCTTTAGGAAGCTTAGTTAGTCAAGCACTGCACTTGTGCATCATTCTGGGAAAAATTTGGTGTTGTTCCAACACTCCCAGGAATCAACGCTCCCCCATAGTGGCCCACAGAGCATTGAAAACCATTATCAATGCTCCCTGCTAGTGTTCTGGTGAGTGTTGATCCATGTTCAACGCTCTATCTATCTCTTGACAGGAGTGTTGATTTGCTTCCTGGGCTAGTTTGCAACTTACTTTACCTCTTGTTATTGCACAAATTTTAGGTTGGGAAAATCCCGACTTAATCCATGGGATGACAATAAATATGGGATATTTTACCCACTATCACCTCATATAAACCCTCCCTTCGCTTTAGTGAAGGAAAATACAACACAAGGGAGGACTCCTGAGTGAACCTAGGGGGAGTGCGATTAAAAGTGAGATGATGAAAGTGATAACCCTATAGGTCACGTTTCTAAGTGAGAAGTGGCTTGATAACGAGTGTAGGAGGTGTTTTATGATTTCCAAGTGCTTGAGTACCCGCGGAAGATGATTATGCCTACCCGAGACATAATAAAAGACGAGTATATAATCTTAAGGTTAAGTGGACAAGAAAGTTAAGCTTGTTGTCCCTATTTGTAGAAGTCAAAAAATATATATATCAACAAGTAAATGATTGTTAAATCTGCTAAAAAAGATGATAAAAGTAAGGTAAATGATGCAATAGGTAAGCTAGCAATCACTAGTATAACTCAAGTATGAAAGCATAAGACTTTAGAAACAAACTAAGGATATTATAAAAAAGTATTGCAGATATATTTTATTAGTGTTATGGATGTAGAAAACTATTTCTACAACAGAAAATTTCAACCCACAAAACAATCAAGTAAACCACCCAAAAAGTGCATTGAAGCTAGTAGATTATAGGGGGGATTTATTTAGCAACTTTTGACGATTGAAAAGTGAGTTATAATCAAAGTAGAGAGTAATTTGATGCAGCCCTAATGGCTGTAGTTATTATTGAATTATATCTCCAAGAAGACTAAGAAAAACAAGATTCCGTAGAGGCTTTAGCAATCTCAAAGCATCAAGAAAAGATTCCAAATTGAACAATATCAATATCTCTCTAAATCATGTTTACCAATGCAAACAATTTATTTCTCCAATGCAAACTTGAGATTAGTGCCTTTAAAATTTGGGTGTAAGGAGCCTTGAAAGCATGAGTTATAGTTGGCTCTATTATGTGTACAGGTTGTAAGACCCAAGGTTTGGGTTATCTAAGACCAACAAAACCCACTAGACATCGACCCTTTCGAAATCACCTGCTTGCGCAGATGAAGTATCACTCGAGGTATCTATGGGGACTGAAAGAACTAGGCTTCTGTAGTGGTAAGGAAACGGAAAGAAAACAATTGGTTCATTCTTCCTTAGTATGTTATGCGCATAATTTAGTCATGTCCTGTTATTAACTTACCCATGGTTCAGATTTCTATACTTATCATATTCCAGTTTACTGTATATATTTGTTATTGTCACAATCATGACTCATTGTGCCATTCTTAACTATCAAATAAATATATTCAATGATGCATGCAATTAGTATTCATATTCAAACACATAAACATAGACAAGACAATATTTTGTAACATATCTCTATCATTCCTTTATTCATCCTTCTCAACCTTCGACTATTACATTCAATAGATCTGGACTCAGTATCAATCAGACTATAACATAAACTAATTTATCACAATCAAACTTTATTAGGATAATACCTAGCTGAACAAACTGAATGAACCCCTAATCTCTCAACCCATTACATATTTATATCAAAATCTCGGGCTAAAAACCCTAATCTATTCATCCCAAAAATATCCCATTACAATGCATGGTTATCTTAGTTAACTGGTTGTTTGACACCTTTCTTCTTCTTTTCAGCCTTCATGTCACTTTTCTTTTGTTTTTGTGTTTCTAGAATGTCGGGTTGTCATTTTCTTGTTATGATTTATTTCCTTTCTTTCTTCTTGTATCTTTATTCTTTGAGCTACACATTGTCTTCCTTTTGCACACTTTCCTCCTTCTGTGTACTTTCCTTCCAGATGTGCCTCAGATGTGTGCTCTCTAGCTTTCCTTTTTCCTCCACGCATTGTTCATATACTGTTTTCCAGATTGTCTATTCAACATGCCCCCAACACTCACCTATGGCTCACCCCAAGCCACTCAGGCATTTTTCCTACTCTTCCATGCCAAGATGAGATTTTGAGAGGCCTTATTTCCCCCCTCTACCACTTTGATGATTTCGGCCTCTATTCTTGTTATCTTCTCTGCTCCTTGCATGGTCAAGTTTGTAAGTTTTCCCTCTACTTCCATTGCTAATTTCTTGAACTGACCTTGCATCGTAGATAAATCTTCAATTACCCGCATTACCTCTTCTTTCAGTGTCGCAATCTCTATTGTAGGATCTTTTGTTTATCCCTCATTTTCTCCACTTCTACATGTGCTTGTTGTTGAGCCAGAATGATTGACATGTGTGCTACCGATGGTAGTGTATCCACCCTTTCTTATGCCTGTTATTCATGTTCTTGTGCCTCTCTTAGCTTGTCCTATACAACCTTCATCTTTGGGTATTCTATCAACTTTGTCCACACCTGCACGTTTTCCTTGCAAAGTTTTGCACACTCTCCCTCAATCTACTTGATGTTAGCAACTATTGTGGTTGTCGTTCTTGTTCTTCCTTTATGAACCTCTGGTGGCAATCCTAGAATGCTCCTTAGATTGAAATTGTATATCTATGATCAGAATCCCTTAATAACTTCACCAATCGTCTTCACTTGTTCCTCCATAGTCACTTCGACTACCAGGGGAACTTCTTGAATTGCTTTATACAACTTTTGGACTGCGGCTTGGGTCTTCTTCGTCGTGCTCCTAACTTCATCCTTTTCCTAGAAAAGTTTCATGACCTTCTCCTCTTTTTCATTTATCCTTCTTTGCAATAATCCTTAGAGTTTATTCCTTCTCCCTCTTGAAGGCCTCCTCACTCCTAATAGCGGGATAATTCTGGATGGTGGCATCGTGGGTTGTGTTTCCCCTGGGAAAATCATCGCTTCTACTGGGTGAAATAATTCTCATGTTCTTGTAATCATATTCATGTTAAGACTCATGTTATTGTAATCATATCCTCTATCAATAATCCACTGAGGTTTCTTGATCCCGAGACCATCCTCCTCATTTCCTACATCCCTTGGTATCTCCTTCAGGTTTAGTTTGGGTGTCGTATACGAAGCCAATTTCTGGGAAACCTCTCTTTCAGTGGGATCTTGTTCTCATTCCTTCTCATTTACTATCATGAAGCATTCGTAACCCAAAAACCTATTACTAATTCTGTTGAAATCTACGTACAAATTTATGTTGGAAGCGATGCGAGCTCCTGCATCTGATATGCTCTCAATGTCCGAGTATTTTTCCCTATCCAGCTTTGGAAATGGTTGTTCTTCGGTAATGTCATGATCCAAAAACTTGAGGTTGATGGTCTTGCCAAGAATATTTCCTTCCCTACTCATCCCGAGGGGAACCAGTGGTACTACTAGCAACTCTTTCCCCATTCGTCTTGGGTGAAAGATTCCTGAAATTTCCCTGTGTGTGTTCTGTGGAAGTTGTAGCTCTAATCTGTTCTCCAGTTCGCTCCTCTTAGCTCTCCTTCGCTCTCATTGGTATGCAAGAATGATTTACACTTAACGATCTTCTTATGTTTTTGTTCTTGCATTTTGACTGTATCTGTCCCATCCCACCTTAACTGACTTTTCCCATCCATGATTGTGTTTTCTAAGTTGTTCCATATTTTCATCTTGATTACAAATCCATCCAATGATTTATCCCTCGTGCTATCGATCTGTCAAGATTTTCGGTGGTTTTTCCCATTTAAGACGTATACGATGATTTTATGACCTATCACCCCCATTGTGTAACCATCATTTCCATGCTTTAATGATTTTAATGGTCTTACCCTTGCCCCATTGTCTCGTATCTGAGTTTGGCATAATGCAATGATGATGTGTGATGATGATTCGTTCTGCGCACCTTCTTATGTATTATTATTTGAATACTCTTTTTTTATGATACAACTTCTATCATACACGTGTTCCAGCGCAATGCAATTTATTGTGCATCATGTCGGCCATCTCTATAGAGTTTTATCCAACACCCATTCACCATTCCTTCCAATATATCTCCATTCAAGGTTTCTAACTGCGCAACACCTGTCTCTGTTAGTTGTTGAATCACATAGGGTCCTAACCAGTGCATTTGAAATTTCCTTGGATGCTGCATATACTTTTTGTCATAGAGTAGTACCAAATCTCCAACTTGAAACTTATTTTGTTTAATGTGTTGATCATGCCAGTAATTCTCTCTGGATTTCTGAACCTTCTGATGGAATCCTATGACAAACCGATCCTCCTCAAGTTGTACTAACTGTGCCAATCTCTCCTCTAATGCACCAGTATCTGATAGCTCTATAAGTGTTGCAATGCACATGCTAGGCATAATAAAATCCATTGGCATTACTACTTCTTTCATGTAGACCAACTTGAAAGGGGTCTGTCCCGCCAATTTATTGCTTGTAGTCCTGTAAGCCCATAATACCATAGGAACTCTTAAGTCCCAATTTTCTCTCCCTACATTGCAAATATTTGTTAAGGAATTATCCAAGATCTTATTAAATCCACGGTTCCATTGGCCTAAGGGTGATATGGGGTATGCTTTTGGTGATGAATATGGAACTCCTCAATCAATAATGCAATTGTATTGCTTAGAAAGTGTGTCCCTTGATCACTAAGTAGTATGCACGGACATCCAAACCTTGTGACTACATTTTTGAATAGAAACCACAGAGCACTTTCCGTAGTACATTCTATAACTAGGGATGATTCTTCCCTTCTTGTCAAATACTCTATCACAGTAATGATATACCTTTCCCCTGATCTTCTTGCTTGTGGTTTGATTGGCCCCACAAAGTCTATGGTCCATTTCTCAAATTCTTCCAACGTAACCTATGGATTCAAAGGCAATTCATCCCTCCTAGATGGCTTTCCCACTTGTTGGCATACATCGCATGACTGGCAATATTCCTTTGCATCCTTGTGAAGTTTCGGCCACAAAAGTCATGCACACAAAATTTTTGTAACTTTGCTCGCCCTGCGTAATGTCCTCCAACAATTCCATTGTGCGCTTCTTCAAGTATTACCGGAATTTCATGCTCCAACACATAACGTCTCAGTATTCCATCTGCACCCATCTTTTATAAATTCCCTACAATCAACTGATAATCTTTTGCTTTCACTACCAATTATTTCTTCTATGTTATAGTCATCTCGAATGGAGCCATGCCTATGGTGAGGAACTGTACGATGTCCAAGAAATAATCATCCAACATCCTTACTGCAAATAACTGTGCATCTGGGAAGCTGTCATCTAAATTTCCCACATATTCCCCTGACAATATGCATGATAGATGATCTGGTCCTGCATTCAACTTCCCCAGTTTCACTATGAATTCAAATTCGTATTCTTTAAATAATAAGAGCCACATGCATATTCTCCCCCCCAACACTAGCTTATTGACTAAGTATTTTAATGCATAATGGTCTATATACATCTTAAAGTGAGACCCCAATAGATAATGCATGAATTTATGTAGTGCATAGACCATCGCCAATCTTTCCCGTTCTATGGTTGTGTAGTTCTTCTCCTCTATATATAGCTTCAGTGGGATCTTCATCTCACCCAAGTATCCTACTATTCCCTTCATCTCTAGAAAATTTGTTGGAAATAAGTCCTGGTATTCACGTAGTAAGTCTGCAATATTGTCAGTCGTCTCATCACTCCAATAGTCCCCTATCTATGCAAAATTGGGATTCTCTGTTGTCCCAATGTTTACCTTTTACATTTTTATCGGCTAGGTATATGTGGTGGATTCGAGCTCTGGCCCTTCCATGGTTCGTTCTCCTTCTGTCTCAGGTATCTGTACATTCCTAGGATCCTCTTCATCATACTCTTCCTTGGATACATTATAGTATTCCAAAAACTTATGGACAATCATCTCGTTTCTATGCTCGTTGCATACTGGTATCACCTCTATCATCTCTTCTTCCGAGAAGATATTTGTCCAAATCACCTGTAGCATTGCATCTATGGATGGAGATTCATGTTCAAATGCAAACATGATTTTGAACATCTGGGTTAGTTCTTCCCATTTGGTTGTCTCCCTATGCATTTCCAACTCTAAGTACCAGTTCTTTGGAATTGTGCCTAGTGTGGGTATAAATTGATGTGTCCACTCTGTCTCTGGTACTGAACCCCACAAATCCCTTCACTATTCCACATGACTTGTTGGGTCACTCTCCCATGTATATTTATGTGCAATGTTTTCTCCCTAAGTGCCAAACCTTATTTTCACTAGTCTACTGCATTGTAGTCAATCTTTCTTTCTGTCTTTGTGTCCATCCCACCATTTTGCTGGAGTCGCTTTTAATACCACATCCAGTGCTAACAACCTTTTCCATTCGGGTACCTGCAACTCAATTTTTTTTACAAACATACTTATATCATATAATCCATCACAACTAGGAGGTTTACATAGATTTGTTCCAATCCAGTGCACGGATCAGGTTATGCACGCACATCGTTTGGTGGACACTTCATGCATTCTATGTTGTCAATGCTCTAGACTTTCTTCAGAATCCGACACACATGAAATGACGCTTCACCAACTCAATGCACCAGCTGTTGTCGGGTTGACATAATCCTCTATCCACACAGTCATGTTATATAAATTGTCAATGCCATTCCCTCTTGCTGGTTCTATGTATATTTCACCTTATGATGGGTCTAAGGGTGTCATAACTTTCAAATTGGCAACTTCAAATATCATCTCCCTCCTCTTCAAGTTGATGATCGCTTGGTTATCAAAATCCCATTCCAGTCCCATCAATGTTGGATATGGTTGAATGTCATCCACAATCTCAATAACTTCAAAATATTCCACATTGCACACCCCGTCTATGTTCATAGGTACTCTTGTTAACCGACCAATCGAGACTATTTTGTGTTGATTTCCTAATTTGGGCTGAACATGAGACCATACCAACTTGGGTTTTCCCATCAATTCCCATGTCCTCTTACGTAACACATTCACTTTAGAACCTAAATCCAAATTAATATTATCCACACCATACTCTCCAATCTGTGCACTGAATCAAAATTCTTCATTGGTACACTTCCTACAAAGTACCTGATTTACCATCCTTTGTGTGGCTGGAGTTTCCCTTCCTCTTTTGTAGTGATCAATCATGTCATATAATGTACTCAACACAACCTCATATTTGATCATCTCTACATAATTTCTCAAGAATTATGTTAGTGTACTTACCTTCCCCGATGGATTCTATTTCATTGCACGATCTTCTTCATGAAGTGTCACGGATTTTTATGCTCCCCAATCCGTTCAAAGTACTTATTTCCTTGCCCTCTTATATGTCTCCTTTTCTTGTTGAGGATCAAAGGCTGGTATGGGCCCTGCTGAATTTCTTACCCATTGTTCCATCTACTTTCCTTCATATGTCCTATCATTCCCCATTCTAGCTCCTCCACGCGTAACAACAACTACTCTAGGTCCTTCATTGAGTCTTTCGGCTGATATCATATGCACATTTTGATTTGGATTTGGGTTCTAGTTTTCTCTGGCCTACCACTTAGAAACTAGTTGGGAATATTCTTCTATCAAATGATCCAGTGCTTGGCAATACATGCACATCGTACATGGATTCTATCAGTCACAGGCCAATTGTCCAAGTTGATTACAATTGTAACATATACTCGGTCCTCTTCCTCCTCTTCAAAAATTCCCTCTACCTCAGCCTCAACCAAATTTTCCTTTGTTCCCCTGATTGAAACCTCTTTGATTGTTGTATTATGGACCCCCTGCTGCTATTGTATAATTTTCTTCCTGGATACTGTACATATCAGATGTGTGCTCCCTCATCAATTCGAACACGCAACAATACTTATCCTTGTGTTCTATAGATTTGCAAAAGTTGCAAAACAAGTTGTTTGACGTACTCTGGTAGTTCTGTAGTAGTGGACACTACGTTGGGTGATGTCCCCATTTCTTACATATCTTGTAGTATCATCCTCCCATCAATGGATTATGTGCTCCCATTGCCAAATATTGTGTGAATGTTGGGCATTCGTGCTTGTGATGGCCTTCAATCCTACATTTTGTACATCAGACTTGTTCACATTTTTCCTTTCCCTTTTTTAGTTTTTCCAATTGAATTGTCAATGCAGCCAACTACGTATGAAATTGTTCCATTCCACCACTGTCTCCCACCAGAGATGATTCCAGTTTCAATGCAATATCTAGTGTCTCAAGTTGTGACACAACCTTCTGTTGGATCAATGGCCTGTGAATTTGTTGTACAAGCCCTACAATAAACCATTCTTGGTGTTTTTGATCTGGGAACTAGAAATTTAATCTACCCATCACATCCTTAAATCTCTGATCGAAATCCCATACCAACTCTGTTTGTACTTGTTTGATATCCTTCAATTCTATGATGTACTCTAACTCTGACTTTGGATTCTTGAACTCCTTCAATAGTGCTTTCTTAATCTCTTCCAATGTCCTGGCCTATTCTGTAGGCGTGGTGATATTTAAATTCATATACCATATGAGGACATGATCTCTAAATGTCATCGCTAACTGTGAAATATTCACAACTTCATCATGTACGTTCTTTGTGGCCCAAATAATCTCGCACATGAGCAAGTGTGGTTATGGGTCCTATGACCCAATTCCTTGGAACCCCAGTAGCCTAAGATTATTTTCCATCCCAACCATGTTGTTCTATGTATTCCCTCCTCTTGGTGATTTCGATTGACTCTGATTTTGACTCTGTGCACTACTCCCACAATTTTGACTGCAACTACTCGGTCATCCTTGGCTAACTACAATTGAATTTGAAAAGTCTACAAACGTTACTTCTAATTGTGGTGATACACACAAGATCGTGGAATAAATGCATGATTATGTCTGGGTAGGACTTGTTGGCTCTTCTATTATTGGAATGGAGTGGAACTCCTCTTCTTCTCCCCTAGGTATGGTACCTCTGTGATTTGGACTACTGCACAAGCTTATCTTTCCTCTGGCTCATTGAATGACTCTCTTCTCTCAGCCAAAGTATTTTGCCTCTTATACCTCCTTCCTCTGTGCAACTCAACAAACTCATATCCTTCCTCTGGTATATATTTGTCTTGCATCCTCAGTCCTTCCCTACCTCTTTCATTGCTTCCTTCCTTCTCTCAAATGATCATACTGTCATCCCCCAGTTCCCCTATCTGCGTGAACCCCTTAGCATTTGGATTGCATCACCATCACACAATTTTCACACAATAGAATCTTTATCCACATATATAATGATTTCAAGAACCTCCTACACAGACCTTTGAAAAAGTCCCTTTCTACGACACTGTATGATTGAATACAATCTATGAAAAAATATGTAGCATAACCACCTAGTATGCTATCCAACCAAAAATCAACTACTTGAGTAGTTGGGTTACTTACAAAATTTAGTTGTCTTACCAATTTGAGAGTCCAGGTTCTTGGTGATGAACCTTCCATTTTTCTCCACCAATCTTCTAGCCAGTCTGTCAGAATAACTGGAAATTCTCCAAAGAAAATTTCATGCAGATATGTGAACACATACTTTTGCAACCATTTATTGTCACTCATATAAGGGTTTATTTTCTCTTGTCATGTGAATTCTCGTTCCTTCCTTTCCAACCATTTCTATATATCCTTCTTATCTAGCCTCCAAAACATCCCCTTAATTGCAAAGTCTTGGTCCCAACAACAAAACCATTTGTTGGCACTTTTATGTGCGCGAGTTGTAAGACCTAAGGTTTGAGTCATCTAATACCAACAAAACCCACTAGACACCGACCCTTTTGGCATCACTTGCTTGTGAGGAAGAAGTCTCACCCAAGGTATCTATGGGCACTTCAAGAACCAGGCTTCTGCAGTGGTAAGGGAATGGGAAGCAAACATTCGGTTAATTCTTCCTTAGTATTTTATGAGCATAATTCGGTCCTATCCTGTTATTAACTTACCCATGGATCAGATTTATATACTTATCATATTCCAATTTATTGTATATATTTGTTACTATCACAATCATGACTCACTGCACCATTCTTAACTATCAAATGAAGCTATTCTATGATGCATGCAAATAATATTCATAATCAAACACATAAACATAGACAACACAAGATTATGTAACATATCTTTGTTATTCCTTTATTAATCCTTCTCAACCTTCAACTGTTACATTCAATAGTTCTAGATTCAATATCAATAAGACTGTAACATAAACTAATTTATAATAATCGAAATTTATCAGGATAATACCTAGTTGAACCAATCGACTGAACCCCTAATCTCCCAACCTGTTACATATTTATATCAAAAGCTAGGGCTAAAATCCCTAATCTATTCAGCCCAAAAATATCCCATTACAATGCATGGACAACTCGGTTAACTGGTTGTTCGACAACTTTCTTATGTTTTTCATCCTCCATGTTGCTTTTCTATTGTTCTTGTATTTCTGGAATGTCAAGTTGTCATTTTATTTTTATGCTTTATTTCCTTGCTTTCTTCATGTAGCTTCATTATTCGACTTGCATGATGTCTTCCTTTTGTACACTTTCCTCCTTCTGCACACTTTCCTGCTAGATGCACCTCAGTTGCACGCTCTCTAGCTTTCATTTTTCCTTTGCGAACTATTCATATTCTTAGGATTTTTCCTCAAAATTTTATCAAAACTACAAAAAATTCTTTCCAGACTGCCTGTCCAACAATTATATCAACAAAATACCTAGGGTTGTAAATCCTCTTACTCCCTAGGGCATGCAAATCAAACTAAGGTAAATGTAGGAGGGTGTACACCCTTGTACTCCTCTGAGAAACCTTGTGATAAATGACTTGTAAACTAACAAATGAGATGAAACTTGATGGAGGGTGTATGCACTTATAATCCTCCTATGGTTTCAACCAACAATAATCATGAAACAAGCAAGAAGAACTAACAATTTCGTATTTTCCTTACCAATTTCAAGAGAGGTGCAAGATCAAACCCTAGTTCACCAAGGAATGACCATTCATAAGAAAGGGAAGAAGTATCCAAGATGTGTGCACCACCTTATATCAACACTTCACTAAGAGATATCACCAAAAATAATTTTCACAAGAGAGAGAGAGAGAGATACCAAATTTCCCAAGTAGGGTGCAAATTTCAGACACAATAGTCTTCTCACAATGGGAGAGATATGATATAATGACAAGAGTTTGATCACTATTTACACAAATCATCCTAAAAGTGTTTGTCCACTTAATTTTAGGGTAACCACAAAGCAAGGGGTCAACAACCCTTACTTTTCCCCTTTACATTATCAAATTCAAAATTTAACTTAAAAAATGCACATAAGAAACCCTAATGTGACGTCATCCCTCTTCTAGGGTGATGTTTTGTCGCAAGTCGTTGGAGTTGAGGATGGAATTCGTTGGGCCTTCTAGGGACTCCCTCTCATGTGCTAGTGTTTCCTCCTCCCATCAAAACATGCCAAGTTTCCATCATCAATAACTCCACCACCAAAACCCTAGCCTTAGGGTGACGTCAAGCTCCTCAAGTGTGATGTTTTGGACTCAAGAGAAAATTGTTGGGATAGAAATTGGATAGGGTAGATCCTCCAAGGTGTGGAACAGGCCTCTAAAGGATACTATCATCATCCAATGTGTGGGCCATGGTATGTTATCGCACAATTTGTACTTTGATTAAAGGAAGGGGTAATGGAGAGCAAATTGGTGCAACTTGAGGTTATCCTATCACTATCACCTCAATAGGATTCCTCTTTCTCTTTAGGGTTGAAGGCCCAGGGGAGAGGTCCCTGGTGACCTGGGGGTTTGATAAGGCAAGGTCAAGATGGTTATTAAAAGTTCCCCTCTCACAAGTCACCACTGATAAAAAAGTAACAGGGTTATAACCAATGAAGTGATAATATATCAAGATGTACCTTCCCATAACAAAGAAACAAGAAACTATATATTTTGCAAGTAAAACTTGTCGTTAGCACTTAATAAAACCACATAATTTATCAAATAAATAAATTGGTTGATATAAGGTCCAATCATACATTAGAAGTAAAAAGAATTAAATGCACATATTCAAATGTTTTGAGAATCAGAGTAACACATACCATGATACCCAGACTCATTACCTCACGGAGGAAGACCCACTGCTGCTGAAGGACCAGGCCGATGGGATGGATGTTGTTGCTGCTGAAAAGGTGGAGGTGTTGAAGAAGAAAAGGATGGGCCCTCCAGGGCCAAACTCAAGTCGATCTGGCTCTCAGTACTCCATGTCTAGGACTCGTGGGCCTCAAGACATAATCTCCTTAGTTATCCCTAGGCTAGAGATAACATCTGGATCCAACTCAAGGACATGTGCTCACCGTAGAGCACATGATAACCTCATCATCTATGGAATAACCTGTGACCTACTTGATCTCAACATAAGATTATTAGTAATCATTTGGGGTGGTGATATCACCCTTGACTCATATATAGTACAAAAAATGAAAGCAAGGATATATACAAATGGAAATACAACTACTCTAGCATGAAATGAAGATGGCATATAAAATGAATGCAAATCCGTAACTACTTACTTCTACTCACCTATTGGATGAATTCTAGGTGTATTCAAATAGACAGTGAAACTACCCTAGCAATGTCTCACAATACCTGCCTCTGTGCTTTATCATAAACCAAAATAGTGATAAGTTAAGCACAAAAATAACATGAGTTAGAGAATGTATTGTATCATCAAAAATCGTAAAGTCTAGCTTATGGAGGCAGGAGGGAGGGAAAAAATCATGCCAAGTCATTCTCTCAAGAAAGTGCCCAGTCCACTTCAGGAAAGGATCGTGAAAAGTCAAAGGTTCAAAAGACTGACTCAAAAGGTTTGAAAGTCGGCTACCTTGGACATCCTGACAATTTGAAACCCTGGAAAGGATTGGAAGGGACATAGAAGATGACTGAAAAACTCTTAAGGGAAGGATGAAAGACTGAGATGACAAACTTCTTCTTGAGGTATTCAACCTACCCTTTAACTCTAGGGTTTTCCTCATAGGAAACTTAATACAAAATACATACTTCCCAACTACACCTTTAATGACACAACAAGATAAAGTAATCGAAGGTGGTTGGAGAACATTGTAACAAGGATCTTTCTTCGAGCAAACAATGTCCTTACTCCTATCAAGATCTGAGCACAACGGTGGTTGATAATCTTCTTCATGGAATAAATCCAAGTGCTCAGAGGAATAATCATCAAAATCCTCAAGGTATGACTGAAAATCATTAGAAGAATATAGCACCAGGTCATCCTTGGGTGTCTGAAATAGGTTTGTAACCATATCATCACCTTGTTTCCAATCGTCAAATTTAGTAATTTCATATGGTAGTTGTAAAGGAAACTTTTGGAAATGATACTCAATGTCATAAATGGGATCCCCATCATATCCAATCACATCCCATTTACGCTTCCCGACATGTATGAATTCATCAATATTATCAAAAAGGTCATCATTTTCATCATAACATGAAGGGGTTAAAACATCCAACACTTCATCACTCTCCACATCATAAGACAAAGAATCATTAAAAATTTGGAAAGGGAAATAACTCACCTTGATTAATCCTTCATGTGCAGGAGCTTCAAGTATTTGGATAACTTCATCAAATGGAATTTATGCCTCTACATCTTCAATTTTGAGATATAAAGGATCTAGCTTGTCCAAGGGTTCCATTTCTTCTTCACTCTCTAAATCATAGAACAAGGTATCATAAAAAAACTGGAAAGGAAACTGATTCGCCTCATTCTCTTTGTCTTGTGTAGGGGAGATAGGATCCTGGATAGCTTCATCGAACTTAGGAGCGGTTACCAATGCTTCATCCTCATAATTCACTTCTCTAGTTGTATCTTCACTGCATTCTATTGAATCATGGGAGAAATCTTGCTCCTCTTCAAGGGGTTGACGATTTTGTTCATAAATATCTTCTTTTATATCATAAGGTTCTTGGCATTGAACATGATATACATACTTGAGGTCTTCTACAATCTCAGTGGTGAATCCTTCGTTCTCTAAGGTTGTTGTGAGATTTTGAAGGGCATATTCATACGTTTGGAAATGTGGTTTGACAAAGTCAATAAACTTATTGATGAGGTGTACGAGAGTTGATATACCCCTATCTTCACAACAACCTTTAAACCAATCTTGAAAAAAAGATTGTAGAGAGAGTATGAATAATTTCACTAGAACATCCTCCCCTGCCAATTCTATCTCACTTATATACTTCAAAAATTCTGTAATGTGAGGAATTGGGAGGCCCCCTTCAAATCTTGGAGGGTTTCTTGACCATTTTGTATCAAAACAAGTCGATTATCCTTGAATAATTTTGAAATCAATAGTCAGATACACTTGTTCCCGGGACGCCATGATCCCATAACTTGGAAATATCACATAATTGAGAGTAAGGTGGCACCTAGAAAAAGGTTAGTGGAGTCGCCAAATAATTTTATTGAAATGATCAAAGGGATGAGGGGATCACCCTCAGTGGAGTCACCAGGTAATCTTTGAAAAGTAAAGGCTTTTGAGGAAAGGATTACCGAAAAGTGTCATCTTGAGGAGAATTGACTCAGTGTTCCCCGACAATGATGCCAAAATGTTATCGCACAATTTGTACTTTGATTAAAGGAAAGGTAATGGAAAAAAAATTGGTGTAACTTGAGGTTATCCTATAACTGTCACCTCAATCGGATTCCTCTTTCTCTTTAGAGTTGTAGGCCCAAGGGAGACATCCTTAGTGACCTAGGGGTTTGAGAAGGCAAGGTAAAGATGGCTATTAAAAGGTCCCCTCTTGCAAGTCACCACTGATCAGAAATTCTTGGGTTTATAACTAATGAAGTGATGAAATATCAAGATGTACCTGCCCGGAACAAAGAAACAAGAAACTATATATTTTTCAAGTACAACTTGCTTGTTATCACTTCATAAAACCACAAACTTTCTCAATAAAACCAATTGGTTGATAATGATGAAGTAAACATAAAATTATAACAACAATATTTATGAGACAATACTTCACAATAAGTTCCTTGAAACAACTTCAAAATGACTAAGAATAATCAATCATTAACACCATAATACTAGAATTTATCACAAGCAAGCAAGGCAATGCATTAATCAACCTTTTCAATTGCTTTTAGAAGCTTTTAATGCTTCAAAGTATTGTTGTATCTTACTTTAGTAACAACAACAATAATTTTAGTAGGTTAGGCTACTCTAATGTTAGAAATGGTTAGTAGGAAGCTCAAGGTGTAGGTTTTGATGGGTGTTTTGATCAATCACTCAATAAGAAGTATTAGACTAGTGATTTTAGGGAAAATGGAGTCAATGATGTGGAAGAAAATGTTGAAGGAAAATGATGATAATGGGAGAGTCAAAGACAAGAGATATTAATAGTTAGAGTGTTGGTAACCCAAGGCTTCAACTATCAAACCCTAGGGGAAACTAGCTACTAAGGTGGAGGTAACCCTAGGCCTTAATATATTTTCCTCCCTCTTTAACTCAATGATGAAGAAAAAAATGGCTAAGATGAAGCATTAAATACTAGGGTGTTGCAATGGAAAGGCCCTAGCAAAGGCTTCAAGAAAATCGGCTTCTTGGCAAAGTMTAGTAGGTGAAGGCTTTTAAATCTAGGACAATAAAATGTGCTAGACTTCCTAGGGTTTTAAACAATCAATTTCATAATMTTAATGTAAATTCAAKATAAACATAATCATAACCATTCAATTAAGAATAATTGCAGAAAATTTCACTTACATACATCAAGAATCATCAAGCAAAACCCTAGTTGAACACTTCCACCAAGAAAATTKCCAAAAATACTCCAAAATTAGCCTCCTTCAACAAGTGTGCCTAAAATTTCAGCCAAGTAACCCTAGATAGGGCACAAATTTCAGAACTCACTAAGTGCGAGTGAAAGATGATGAAAAATACAAGTGATAAAACCCTTATTTATACAATATCAATGACTAGAATTAGGTCAAAAAGGTTGACATGGCCAATTACATGTAATATTGAGTTGTTTACATCAAATGATATAATAAAACCCTAAATAAAGCTGAAAGGATGAGGTCATACCATTTAAAAGTGACGTTAGTCCTTCTTAGGGCAACGTTGGCCTCCAGGAGCAAAATGTTAGGCCTCCTTAGGCCTTTGGATCCTGCCACACATTCCACTTGGCACACAACTGCCTCCAAAGTATCCAAAATGTTGGGTGATGTCATGGGCCTTCCAAGGCCTACATCATGGTGAGAAGGGAAAGACTCCCCTAGGTCCAGGCTTGCCAGGCTATCCCTCGTGGAATGTCCTCCTCTCTCTCTGATGCAAACCTATGATCTGTCTTTTCCCTTGGCTGGGGTCTCAACATCCATATGGTATGTTTTAGACTTATGGAGGTCTGAACTAATCATATACCCATGTGTACCTTTCCATCGGGTGTGGCCCTGCAACATCAACAAGTATGCCCTCCATGGGATCATAAGTCACATGGATCATAGCAATGTCAATCACATCTAATAATCAAGTTTTTTAAACATGTGCATGAAACCCCCTTTCCCAGGCAAGTGCTCAAAGACGTTATGCTATTATACAAGATAGGTTTGGAGGGGACATTAGGGTTTCCTATTTGCTAGTGCTCATTGGATGCAAGATGTTTTCGGGTGAAGACAAATCTAGACCATGTAAGTGGATGAGGTGGTAAGGGATGTCTGGGAAATGAGTGTAGTGATGACAGGGGAATGTATGACTTACCTATGGGTTCCTTTGAAGAGGGTGAGATTGACCTTGTCATGGATGAAAATGTTTTCAAGCCCATTCATGTCTTTTATCTTTTATTATTATTACTTTTTCTTTCAAGAGACTAGTTAGGGGACACTGCCCTAGCGTGGTGACTAGTGGTGACAATGTTACCCACAAGCATTTTATGAAAATGAGAAGGTTGGATCGTGATGAGATGCCCTTTCTCTTGGCTATTCCACCAAGAGTCACTAACTTGGCGTGGTGACTAGCTGAATGGTAGTTTCATACCACTACATTCACATGGACCTAATAGGTTGACTCGTGATGAGACCCCCTATCCTCCAACTAGGTCTTGATTTATTATTTTTTACGGGTTCCTTTGTTTCTTGCTGAGAATACTTTTATTGATTTCTTGGGGATCCCTAGGAGAAGCATTTGAAGGTTTCATTCTTTTGGATTTTATCTTTTTCCAGCTAATTTTACCCTCTGAGCCTTTATCCCCTTCTTCCCACAAGATAAGGTACAACCCTTTGCTAGCTTGGAAAACCCAATGCCCAGACCAGTGTATGGGATGGATGAGAGGGAAAAAAGATGAAAAGTGGTAAGTATGGTGGGAACGAATGATGACCTTTCATGACCCCCCCCACCTCAGTGAAAAATCAAACCCTATGGGAACCAACTTACTAGGGCATAATGTCATTCACCCCAGGTGTGGACAAGTGAAAAGGCATAAGGTCCAAATAGACATTAGAAGTAAAAATAATTAAATGCACATATTCAAATATTTTGAGAATCAGAGTNCCCTAGGAGAAGCATTTGAAGGTTTCATTCTTTTGGATTTTATCTTTTTCCAGCTAATTTTACCCTCTGAGCCTTTATCCCCTTCTTCCCACAAGGTAAGGTACAACCCTTTGCTAGCTTGGAAAACCCAATGCCCAGACCAGTGTATGGGATGGATGAGAGGGAAAAAAGACGAAAAGTGGTAAGTATGGTGGGAACGAATGATGACCTTTCATGACCCCCCCCACCTCAGTGAAAAATCAAACCCTATGGGAACCAACTTACTAGGGAATAATGTCATTCACCCCAGGTGTGGACAAGTGAAAAGGCATAAGGTCCAAATAGACGTTAGAAGTAAAAATAATTAAATGCACATATTCAAATATTTTGAGAATCAGAGTGACACATACCATGATACCCAGACTTATTACCTCATGGAGAAAGACTCATTGTTGTTGAAATACCATGCTGATGGGATGGATGTTTTTGTTGCTAACAAGGTGGAGGCACTGAATAAGAAAAGGAATGGCTCTCCAGGAGCGGGCTAAAGTCAATCTAGCTCTTGGTACTCCATGTCTATGACCCGTGGGCCTCGAGACATAATATCCTTAGTTATACCTAGGCTAGGGGATACAAATATCCATCTTGTTGACTTCATTCCCCAAGGAATCCTAATCTAGGGTTGTTCTTCCAAACATGCCCACCAAGCAAGGTCCCACAAAGACAATGAATACACCCTCCAAGGATCTCAAGTAAAATGCATCATGATATGTAAATCAAGTCAATAAAATATTCATCTAAGCATGTGCATAAAAAGCCACCTCATAAAACTAAATAAGTGCTCAAATACCATATGAAATTTTCCATGTTTAGGTATGGGAGGGTTGGCAAGGTGATCTATTGGGTGAACTTCACTATGGAGAATACTAAGCTATGAAACTAGTGATAAGTAAGATCGTAGTCACTTATGAAGGTAACCAATAGAAAGAGTGGTTAAACAATGGTCATCAGACTAATCAGTCAACTTATTACTAGTAACATAACTTGAATAATTCTTGTATATATGGGAATCATAGTAATTAACATGCTTAACTTGGAACCTGAGCCTATTCATCACACGTCAAATTAGTAACCTATTAGATTATGACAAGCTTTGTACTAGTGAAATACTAGTATTCCAATCACCTCTAATACTAGTAGAGTTACTATTCAGATTCAATCTCAATGGTAATCATAGTGTAAGAGTATACACATGAGTAATGATGATAAGCTTGTACCTAATCTTAGCTGCAATAGAGAGGCAATGATTACGTGCTCATCAACTTAGAGCTAATAGAGTTAATTAGGGTAAATACACTATACTGGTGGGTTGTTGTGACATAAGAAAGAAGATCCTTATTTGTAAGCATTGGTGTTTCTATTAGTAATAACCAACCACATTGGACCTTATCGATATGTGCTTATAATCCCATATGTAACTGTATATTTTATGTACAAGCTTATTACTATGCCATGTTTTTTAGCTGAACCAAGCTTTAAGCTTTATTGGAATACAACATGTGACCTTATCTGACTAATTAGGGATAGTTTATTATGTGATTACAATGGGTATCAATACTCTCCATACTTGATTTATATACTCTAATAGGGAGTTTGATCAATACTAATAGCTAAGACATGAATATGATTTACCTTATAAGAATGTTGAACCTTATAACCTATGTTTCCCTATACTTTATTGTTACCTGTTTACAGAGATTAACTTGTACAAGATATGCGTAATTATCTGAATAGGGTTCATTAACCATAAGTAATATCATAATCAATACCTCTCATATTGAGTGCTTAAGGTGTAATCAACGAGCCTTTGTATCATATCCAACTACCTGCTTTCACTTTACTCATATTGATTCATACAGGAAATCAAGTCCTGGTACTTGGTAAATGGTTGAATATGTAGTAAGTCAATACCATATCACATATCACTCATTATGAGAATACATTAACTCTTACCACCTAAGCATAACCATATTCATTACATGTTAGCAATGTTACCAGTACAATACCCATTGGTTGTATTACTATCATGTACTATTTTTCTAGTAGTAGTTAGAGATTCATGAATGAACAAGCTGCATACCCAATGCAAATATGTGAATACAAGGAATCGATTACACTACCTAATACAAAATGGGGGTAAAAGAGCTTCCATAAGTATCATAATACTAATCAAAGCACTATGTTCTAATTCCATATAGAGAAGTTATGCCTATTCAAATTAACAAGAGCTTAGCTAAGAAGAGTGTGTTCAAGATATTATGGAAATCAAGCATGTTCTAATCATAGTAATACATGTAGAATAAGGAGCTTTGATCTTACTAATACCAAGTACAAGTAATATGAGTAATCAACATGTTAGAATCATGGATCGATACAACTTTATTATGCTTATTCACAACACTAGTAGTAAAGTGATTGCATTCTCAATATGTATCATGGCAATGGTTTCCACTTAGATCATATGTGTTTACCTAATATACTCTCTATATTGAGATTAAGATAATATGATGTTATTATATTACGTATATTACCTAATAAACTTGATTGAATTACTATAACAAAGAGCTCTAGTTGAACCAATGGAATCAATAGTAGTGATATAATGATGAACGCGTTTACCTTATTAGTAATATAAAGCCTACCAGTAGAGCTTATATCAGAAAAAGTAAGCATCATTCTAGTAAGATCGTCCCCTAAGTCAAGGAGTGTTTCCTAGGTGAAACCCTCTCTAAGACACGTGGAGAAGATGATATTGATAGGGGGAAATAATCATGGGCATGGGGTTCATGACATACAAGGGATCATAGTGTCTCATTTATGGGTACCTTTGTAAAGGGTGTGTTGCACCTTCGTTTTCAATGCATCCTTTTTCCAAGGGCATTTATTTCCATTAATTAATTAAGTCCCAAACACTTGGTATTCCCTAGGGTTAATAAATTATCTTGGGGGGAAGTACCAAAGTGTCGCTTGAAGGGAGAATTACACATGGTTCCATGGGGGTATAGTCTAGCTTGTAACACACCTTGTGTAAATTCCTCAACAAGTGGGACATTTATATTATGTGTTTGCTTTTGCAAGTCTTTGATTTTGTTAGGAGAAACATTTTGTTGCTGTCAATACCTATTTGGGCGAGCATATGGAAGGTTCACGATTAGGCTTTTATCTTTTTATAGCTATCTCCCCTCTAGGACTTCAACCCCTTCTTCCCATGAAATGAGGGACAATCCCTTCTTGTGTCAGTATACCCAAAAATCCCAAAAGGTAAGGAGATGAGGGGATGAAGTGTGGAAAGTGAAAAGTATAGTTGGGAATGGCATGATGACCTGTCAAGAGGACCCCCAATACCAAACATATTCCTAAGGGTGACCACTTACTAGGGCGCAATGTCAACCACCAAGGTGAAATAGGGAAAAGAGCATAAATTCCTAGCAGACATTACATAATCAAAATCAGTTTAAAATGAAACAAACTTGAATGCCCCAAATATTGAAATGAGACTCACCATAATACCCGACTTTTACCTCATGGAGCAAGACCCATTGTCTTCTGGAAGCAAGCTGATGTGTTGGATACCCTCACAATGAACCTGAGATCTGTGGTGGTGAAGCGAGCCTCTATCTATGCAAGTGGACACTGTTGGTCAAATTGTCTCTCAATACTCTATGTCTGCAACCTGAGGGCCTTGTGACATCATCTTCTTAGTTATCCCTAGGAATTGGGGATAATTCACCTCTATTCTTTCATAATTTTAGCTCAGATTTTTGCATTGAAGTCTTTTATGCTTCTTCTTGGATTTAATGATTGCACTTAGGTAATTAGGTGATCTAATTATCTCTTTTGAGTTTATATTTATTTTCAGATTGAAAAAGTGTACATGTCTACTTTAGGTTAATTTAATCATTTTTCTTTCGTGCATGTCACTGTCAATTTGAATTATTGATTCTAAGAACTTTCAAGTGCCTTGTTTTTCTTTTTGGAATCTAAGATTTGTATTTAGGAGTTGAAACTGATTGTGTTAAGCCTTTTATTCGAGTTCTCTTTCCTCAGGTTAACCTTGATCCTGTTTGATTTCAGAACTCATTGGTCTTATCACTTTTTTATGTTGATTTTCAATTTCTCATTGATTGGATTTCACATCTCTTACCATTTTGATTGAACAAGTCTTCTCACACTTGAATTATAACAGTTCACATATGACTTTAGAGTGCACTTTGTTTGGTTTCTTTTTTCTTCATGTTCCTTTGTGTCAAACATTGATTTCTTTCATCCTAATTGAAAGTAAGTAAGTAGAAATTTTTGCATTTGAAGAGATTTCATTGCACATACAATCAAACAAATAAAATTTATGCATTCTTAGGAGTTTTGTTTTGGTGCATTTCTTGCATGAGCTAGTCTTGTATTCGCTTTAGGATTTTGGATTTGTTTGATAGTTTGGAATCATTTTGGAAAGTTTGATGATATTGAGTGCTTGTTAAGAAGAAACACACTCTTCTCCTTCTCATAGATAGGACTCATCGAAAATAAATGTTTGCATTTCATTCTTTTTTCATTCTATTGGAGTCAAGTCTCACACATCACTAGTTTCATCTCCATGGACCTTTATGAGTAAACAAGCCAATTAATATCAACCAGTGCAATAATAAAATAAACTAGAAAAATTTGGTTTATATATACCAATAGTAGCATAGGGTTAGAATCTTTGGACTAGGAAAAGTGAGTAAATTGTCCAATATTACTAAACAAGATTGTATAACAACAAAGAGTGATTAAATGAAAATGTCCTATTAGCATAGATGAGAACCCTCTCTAACATAGGGGCTAAACATGAGGTAGTGTACAGAAGAGCAACGGAGATTACCCCTACAAATCTTAACCAATCGTAGCGGAAAGAGCGTATATTGGAGGTTTTTATTGAGAAACTATTGGTTTCATTTGGTATCAGTGCTTCGTGAACACTGAATCCATTTGGGGTCCTTAGGAGACTTACTGGTCCACTTGTATTCAATTTTCTTTAATAATTTCAAACTTTGATATCCTTCCCATATGTTTGGTCCCGACTGTCGACTGTACCCCCCCGAAAGTTGACTGGGAGTTGGCAACCTTAGTGGCCTTTCCTAGGTATCTATAGAGGTGACTGTGGGGGGATTCCCATTATACCTGGGTCAGACATCGTATCACACTTTCAATAACCTTGGAGGGTGACCCCGTGAAGTGAGGGTTACTTGCACTGAGAAGGGTTTTTACATGGAGGTCAGAGTAACTGCTTCTTATATATTCGTTGGAGGCTTAATATACCGTCTTCGAAAGATCCTTCTATTGTTGCTTGATTGATTACCTGTCGATATTTTTTAGGGGTGTGTGATTTCAGAGTTCATATTTTTCCTTAAGGATTTTCATTTTACTTTCACCGTGGCTGATCAAGGAATTCGAAGATCTCGCATAATGCAAGGTTTGGATACTAAATTTCAGGAACCTCAACCTGACCCTTCTTATGAAGGAATGGTCTAAGAAAAAACTTTTGAAGTTGGGAGTGTAGCTCCTAGAAGTGGCCAACACACAGAAGAACCGGTCACAACCTTCATGGAAGGATTTGTGTCTTTCCCAAATTCCCTTTTTATCGATCCACTCGGCCCACTACTCGTCGAAAAACATTCGATGATATTTCTTGATACTTATTCTTATTATCATTTACCAACCAATTCAACCACTAGACTGTATTTTGGCATGAACCCACTGAAATTTGGTTTACCAGAGGGATTGGGAATTTCACCTCCTTTATCCACAACTCTTGTATTTGATCCTGCAAGATCACAAATCACTATTTTTGGTGCTTCTTCTTTATTGTGAACACTCGTGACCTAGGTTACTTTGAGACAACCACTTGTGAGTACATCTCCCTCAGCACATGGGTCGAGTAATATTCATTCTTCACTAATCCCACATATGCACACAACAAGTGCTTTACTTGGTCATCCCATCGGTTAGATGGCCAACAATCAGGTCATTCAAAAAACCACATTTACACAAGCTACTCAACCCACATCTCCAACTTTACAAATGAGGAGTTATCCTATACCCTTCACTGGAGGTCAATATTCAGTTGGGGGGGAGAACCTTTTGTTGGGGGAAAACCCTCAACTATGGGGAAAACTCCTATGTGGGGCAACAACAAAAAACCTGGGGGAAAACCACTCATGCAGGTCCCTCCATTCCCATTAATATTGGTCTGTATCATGGAAAACCATATCTAGGAGCTGCAAATCCTTTATGGGGTCAAATTAATTTGGCGGTCATTCCTCAACAAGGAACTTTTCCCAATCAATCTGTGAACCCCATGATTTCAACACAAAATCCCCATCAAAAAAATTATATGGGAGGTCCAGTGTGCCAACTGTAATACATGGGGGGACCTTCAGATCAACCAAAGTACATGGGGGGACCCTCAGGTCAACCAAAATACATAGGAAGACCATCTGGTTTTTCCATCTCGTCGCAACCTATAAATGGTCCTATTAGTGTTCCTATGTCACATGGTTACTACCAATATCCACACTATAACCGAGAATTTCCATTCTTGGCTACATTGTATATTACTGATCTGTCGTGTTTGACCAATGATCCCATACTACATGCCCCATTTTTACCTCAAATCCCTTCCAAACTACTGTCTGATATCCCAAAGTTTGACAGAAAGCCTTGGGAAGATCCTAATAACCATGTAATGACCTTTCATCTATGGTGTTCTTCAAACTCCTTGATGGACGATTCAATTCGTTTACAACTTTTCCAGCGAAGTCTCATAGGCTTGGTGGCCAAATGGTATATCGATTTGTTGCGATACTCCTTTATTGAATTTAATACTTTAGCTATGGATTTTTTGAAACATTTCCAATCGTCGATTCGATATGAAACTAGTACAAATATTTTGACTTCTCTTAGGAAATCCACTTACACTCACATTTTTATCATATTCATGAGTGGAGTAGGTGGTGATGCTTAATTAAAGCTACCATTTCAGACCAACTCATGGAAGATTGGTTTACCAAGTCACTTTTTCCACCCATCGCAAGAGATGTCACCATGGGTGTTGTTTTCACTGAGGATCAAGTGATTAGTCATGCTCAATATTCAGACTTGGTGAATTCCTAGTCTGACACACTTTATGATCTGATCCCTCATGCACCTCACTCATCGAATGATATGTCAAGACCTACTCAATAATCCCATGACGATGGCATGATTGGTTCTATGACCAAGGAAAAAAATGCTTCCTCTCCTACACAAACCTCAGAGGTGAATGCAGTCCAATCCACTTCATCTCAACAACCTGGAGGTAAGAAGAAAAACAATAGTAAATCCAAGAATTCTTCTAAATAACAAGAGAGTACAAAAATTGTTGCTAACCAATAGAAAAGGAAATCTAAGCTTCCCTTCCTGATTTGTATAGAGGACCACTACACAAAAGACTGCCCTTGTCGAGAGGAAGTTGATAAATTTCTGAAGGGTACCTCCCAACATGTAGTATTAACTAATCCTTTTCTAATTCAACAACAATAAAATCTTTCCTAAAATCTTGCCCCTCCGCAAGGGGGAAACACATGTCATATTCACCATGAGGATGCTTCCTCAAGTGCTCAGGTTCTTATGTGTAATGGGACAATTAGTCTAACAACCAGAGCTAAGACTTATGACACTCCTCCATATAATCATTCCAATGGAAGTGTTATTGATAAGCCCTCCACTTCCACTCCTCCTCCATCCTCCACCCTTCTTCATATCGAGAGGATTGTTGTTGAGTCATAGTTGCGTCCTCCCAAGGGCACAATTTGAAAGTCGATCTTCCATCCAAGTGCCCACGTTGCTCAAAACTACAACGTTGTTGAATATTTGGCACAATAACCTTGTGCTATGTCGATGCTAGAAGTTCTAAAAAAATGTCCAAGTCAATGTAGAACCCTGCTATTATCCATTGGAGTTGTGGATCCAGAGGCGTCAAATATGATTATGTTTAATCCAGACTATTTGAAACAAAGGATTTCCCTCACCTGGCCTTCCAAATTCACACTATGGTTGGTGGGAAGAACATTCATCACACCGTTTTGGATGAAGGAGCTTCCACATGTGTCATGTCTTTGTCCTTCTAGAGAGCCATTGGTTCTCTTGAACTTAACCAGTCTCCTACCACCCTTAAGGCGTTTGATGGACATGGTTTCCAACCTTACGAACTCTTAAAGTATTTCAATGTGGATTTAAAGGGAAAAACATTTTTTTTCAACATTGAAGTGGTTGACGCACCCTTGGATTATAATTTATTGCTTGGTCATAGTTGGTTCTATGTGATAATTTTTACCGCGTCTTCAATCTTTTGCATTTTACAATTTCCGCATCAAGAGAAAATTGTGATTGTTAACCAACTTGATTATTGCACTCCATATCTCCATATTTCTTCAGTGAATAATATCCCTTTTCTGGGACAGTTCGATCTTAAGTACGAAAGTGTGGGGTCAAGTATCCTCAAATATTCCTCACTCATGGGAGTTTTCCCCTTACCTCCCCTAGATCCCCCACATTAGGTTTCCACTTTAAATATGATTACGGATATGGTGCAACGATCCTCTGAATTATTTGATCCTTGGGTAGTGCCTATCCCATATGCCACTAAAACACTAGGTGATATCATGTCACTTAGTCTTCCACAAGATCCGAAACATAAACCTTCCCTTCCTCCACCTATCTTCATTGATCCTCTTTATTCCTCCCTCTCTGGAAAACCTATCCCTATTAGTATCCAGAAGTCTAATCAAGTGCATAAGAAGAGTCGACGAATGAACTAAAGCTTGGGGGGAATGTCTCCAACCTCTCAGCATCATACTGAAGTCAAATCACCAACTTCTTATGATGATGTTGGGGGAAAAGTACCCACCTATGAACACTATGTTGGGAAAAAACCTGCAAATAGGTGTCGATCAATGTACCAATCTATAGACATCATGTTGGGAAGTGACCCATTCATGGGTATTGTTATCACCTGCTAATTTGTATTAATTTTTCCCAAAGAGTCTTGTCCTTGTGCTATTTTTCCACTCAGACTTTCAA
>JZKD02S2442888.1:372621-394401 GCA_000966675.3 Picea glauca
GTGAGAGGAGGTCATCGAATTCCAATGAGGGAAGAAGTTTACATGAGCTGAGCGTACAGAGAAAGAGTTACAGATCCAGGTCCTTGGCATAAATCTGCAAGTTTTGGGAGGAAAAGTGCATACATTTTCGAGCTCCGGTAAGGAAAAGTGCATAGATCCACGAGTAGATAGTGTAAGGGTCACAGACCTGTGAAGAAAATTTGTTGAAGATCAGAGATCTGAAACTCAGGTCAACTACATTTTGAAGGTATGTCTTCATGTGTATGTTAGGGTGTGTATTCTGAAGAAATCATGAACAAATATGTCTTAGTGATTCATAAGAATTGGATTTGGAGAACTCTCTTGTGGATCTTGGTATGAGGTATGTGTGGTTGCAGTCTTGATGAGATATTGAAATCAGTATCAGTAACATAAGTATCAGAAACAACAACACCAGGTTATCAGTTACAACAAAAGAGGTAGTGACAGATTGGCCTACATTTATATTTCAGGGCAGTTGGACGGGGAAAGGAAAGGGGGTTGTAGCCTCCTTCCGGTTGGAGTCAGTAAATTAGGGAGTTGGAGCTTCCTTCAGGTTGCAACCTGTAAATAGAGGGTTGGAGCCTCCTTCTATTTGTAGCTAGAGAAATAGGAAGTTGGTGCTTCCAATGAATGTACTCTTTGATAAATAAGAAAAGCATTCTATGGTTTTTTCCTGCATTAGGTTTCCACGTAAAATTCTGGTGTACTTTATTTATGTGGTGTTTATGCATTGAATTATGGTGATGATGATATATTGAATTCTAATGATAAACAATTGAACATTATTGGAGGTTTTATATTGTGATTAAAAGTACTATTGTTCTCATATTCATTCACCCCCCCTCTCAGTATTCCAACAATTGGTATCAGAGCAGGTCCTTCGGGAAACGGTCTAACCACTGGAAGCAGATCATGGAATACACTAATATTGGAGCATCAGTGTTTGATGGTCAGAACTATACCTTCTGGAATAAAAATATGAAAACCTTTTTACATACACGTGGATTTGATGTTTGGTAATCAATAGTAGATGGGTATACAACACCAACCACTCCCCCAACTAACAGAGATGGAAATAAACTCAATGAAAACAACTCAAATGCTAAAGGTATTATTCTGAGAAGTCTAGTTGATTCAGTATTTGTCAAGGTTATGCATTGTGATAGTGTAAAGGATCTTTGGGATAAACTCCAAAATATTTATGAAGGTGATTCCAACGTTAAGGGAGCTAAGCTTCAAATCTTCAAAGCTGAGTTTGAACATGTTAATCCCTAGACAAAGCCCCATTATATGTATAAAACCCCTTATTATTCCTTATATATTGAATTATTACATTTCTAGTGGGTCGGCTAGAACCCTTCTTTGCACCCTTTCATTATAATTGTAACCCTTTGTCTCATATATATATATCAAGGAGATCTAGTATTAGGGAATCTTATCTCATATCATATTGTGTTATGAAGTTTATATATTTTAAAGGAGGTTTCCCCCTTGAAGTAGACTGAATTTTATTGTTTTCTTATCATTTTTAAGGCATTGGATCATATCATTTGGTATCAAAGCTCAAGGTCTTGGGGTTTCGTTGTTGCATCTGAAATACCTTGGAATTTTCACTATAAATTTATTTTTACAGTGTTTCAGAAGGAACTCCTTGGATTATATTTAGAATATGGATTAAGGTACTTGGGGTTAAAATTTCATCTCCTGAGGCTTTATACTTTCGTAGATATAGCATGTGCAAGCTAGGGTTTGGGAATCATCCTGAATTTAGTCATCTAGGAATTTTCGCTATAAATTTTTTTATGTGATGTTTCAGACCTTGAAACTAGGAGAATATTCATAGAAATTACCAAGGTATCTGTGATAAAAATTTCAACATATGGGTATTCCTACTTTTGTAGATACACCCTATGTAAGATAGGGTAGATGACTAGTCATATTAATTATTCTCAAACAGGTGTTCTGAGTAAAACAATGATATCTTATTCAGTGAGTATTCAAATTGAGTGAGACAAGTTTCATTGGATAGTGGAAAATATGTGGTATTTCAGGTGCAATTTTTAGAATACAATATCATATATTGTGCTCTTGGCATGCTTTACAATTACGCTCTCATGGAAGGGATAAAAATCAGCAAGATGTGGGGAAGTTACCATAACTTCCACTTGGCACATCCAATTTTGATCAGACCCATGGCATTGTAGAGAGAACATATCAGAGAAATGTAGAACAAAATTTCAGACCCAGAAGAGCCAAAATTTTAGAGATACACTAGAAGGAAGGTCAGCCAAGAGGACAAACTCCAAATTAAGGTTTTTAAAGGTACGTAACTTACAATTGGCATAATTATTTTTGGAATATTTGTTTCGGGTGATTTGAAATTTGTGATAAATATAGAATAGAGGAGTATTGTTATTATTACTCCATATGGGTCCCAAAAAGGTGAAAACACCTATTAAACCTCCAGAAGTCTCATCTATGACTCAAGAAGAAAATGAGGACATACATAACATGTTGTCCAAATTGGAGGAACAAATTAAGAATGTGAGTGAAAAGTCTAATAATTGGGTAAACTCACAAAGACAAATTCAAGTAATGGAAGGGAAGATGGATGGAATGGAAAACAATATGGAGGGTATGAAAAACAATATGTGTTCTATGGAAAATAAGATGGAGGAAAATAAGAATGACATAAAAAGAGAAATACAAAATTCCATGAAGGAAATGAAAAATATGTCTTCCCTGATATTTCAAGGTATATATGAGAGATTCCCTAAAGGAGACATAAAAATGGAATGGAATCATGAAAATAAAGGTAGTACTCATGTTGAACAAACTGCCAATAATAATCCATTTAGTGAATCTAACTTTAATAGTGGAGTTAAGTCTGGTGGGGGTCCTACATTCAACTTTCCCAAAATTGAATTAAAGAAGTTTGATGGTACATAGGTATTTACTTGGGTGAACCAAATAAAGCAATATTTTGAACTACATAATATTATGGATGATAAGAAAAGGATTAACATAGCAACCTTGAACTTTGAGATAAAACCACATCAATGGTATCAATGGATAGTGAAAAGGAAGCCCCCCTTATATCACTACACTTGGGTTTTATTTACAAGAGACTTAGAAGCACAATATGGGAAAGTTTGGGAACAAGACTACTTCAATCAATTGACAAGAATCAAGCAGTTAGGTGATATTGAAGGATATAATTCAGAATTCCTGGTACTGGACACAAGGGTGGATAACCTAAGTGATGGAAACTTGATGGAATCTTACATGGGTGGATTAAAAGAAGACATTAAAAATGAAATTTTCTTAAGACAACCTACAAGTATTACGAAAGCTATGCAAAATGCTCGTCATATTCATGCCAAAAATAAGGCTACACACAAGAATAACATTGGATGCAAAGATCATTTTGGGGGTCATAAGAAAACCATATCTCAACCAAAAAGGTTGAAACCTCAACAAATGGATGAAATAAGATCAAAAGGACTTGTTGACGATTAAAATCGCAACGAGGAATTTCACCCGCAAAGTATTGTTAAAGCCCTATTATTTAAACTATGTTAATAATATAATACTAGTAGGTGGGACCCCCTTGTAGAGTGGAGGCTCGAAGATAGTCATATCACATTTTTTTTGTTGATGTTTTGACGTTGCTTACACATTACTATATTGTTGACAATGCAGTATTGGTTTCATTTTGACATAATAACATGTGGATGATGCATTTTATGGGATGTTTCTGCAATTCAAAGCATTATTTTTATGTTATGATGGGAATATATTTACAGTTGCTATGATTTGATCATGTCACAAATCATTGTGATCTACTACTTGGACACATACACAGAAGAAACATGTTAGTAATAACATAATCAAAACAAAGAAAAGAAACTTATGAAGAAAATCCTAAAAGGAAAGGATCTATGTTTGAGTTATGTTAAGGATTATATGCATATGAAAATGTAAAAGACGTTAGTGTTAGTCCTAACTATTCTATGGTTGGTTAGTGTCTATGTGATTTTCATTTGATTATTTTGGGAGAATATAATATCACAATACATATGGTATGGCATAAGAGCTTGGCAAAGGTTAACGTGTGAATGATTTGGGTGGCGCATTGGGCAAGGAATATCATCGCAGATTTCAATGGTTTAGAAATTGATTACACGGTTTAATGCATGGCTGAAGGTTTAGTTGTCTTGTACTTCGGAATTGAATAGGATAGGAGGTGGAAGTGACATGCAGTAAATGCATGTCAATCCATACTCCCCCCATCAGTCATCACCCTAGTGTTTTTCTTTGTTGCATTCGGTCTGTTGGTGGTTAAGCTCCACATTTCAAGCTTGGGAAGAAAACGTTCGACCAACTCGCCCTTTTAACCTCTCTATTACAGGTATGGTTCTTTTTCACCCCATCCATGAATTATGCTCTGTGTATGAACAAAAAAAGCCTCAGTAATGCTTAGGTTTGTGTTTTCCAGAGAATTGCAACTGTGTAAATGCGTGATTTTTCTCTCTGGAATGACTGTGTAATTGTTAGGATTGCAATCAAAAGAATTGGTTTTTGTTTGAGTTGTGCATTCGTTGGTTTCTCTGTTGGTTTAAATCGTGGTGGGTATCTGTGGATATCAAGTGAATGTGATATTATTTCTTTGTGTTTTAATGGTGGAGGGTTTCGCTCTGTGTATTATTGTCAGTTTATTCCTCATAGTCATGAGTGTAGCCCTATCCAGTCATGTTCAGACTGCCATTTGATTGATGTGTATTTCTCGTACCAGAGCCATGGTCATGGGCTCAGTGTCTTGGCACCAAAGTATCTCGAGAATCGGTATTAGGGTAGACATAGTGTTGATATATACCATATGGTTATGGAGTAATATGAGTTATGCCTCTATGTTATGCATCCTCACTGGAATTGTTGTCAAATGGTTCGGCTCTTAATAAAATCAACATAGGTTATCTCTCTATGTGTTCTTTATAACCATCATTGTTCAATTAATGTTCTCCTCTCCTCTGCACGCATAAAACACACTATGTGCACCAGCCTTTTCTATCCTACCCATCATTGTCTTCCTCTGTGTCTAACTGTTGTTCCATAGCCCAGATTGAAGCTTATAAGGATAACCTGTGGCTTACTATTGAGTCTGTATTGAAAGGGTTTTTTCCTGTCATTGATATATCCCTGAGGACCTCCATTTCTCTGTGTTATTGTTGAATAATCACATTCTTGATTTTCTACTTGTATTTGTTGTGATAGAGCCTGATTTTAAATCCCCAATTGTTCTACTCCCTTCGGGCATCTTCTGGGTTGTCGAAGATTGGTTTATCAAGTGGAGTGGTTATGAAAGTTTCATCGAGTCCCTATCTTGTATTTCTATGATTAAATTGGTTGAAAGGTTGTGATTGGGAATGAGTAATAATATGCAGTCGAGGGATGTTATCCTCTCATTATGTTTCCATTCACCGTGTTCTTACAACATTGTATTAATTGCAAAATGGAAACTCCTGTGTGTTTCACTAGGCCCGATCAGGGTTATAGATAATTATGGAAATGGTGACTGTGTGTATTTCGTTATGTTAAGTGTGCTTCCATTATTGAATTATTGTGCATATTGGAAATGGTTACATCGACAGTGATAAGGTTCGAGTTTTATGTTGATTGTGTTTTCATTGCAAAACCTTATTGGTTGATATGATGAAGAATGTATGTAATCGGGCATGTTTTGGAAATCTGTTCGATTTGGAAAGGGACAAGTGCATTTTTTTAACTGGTCGATTGTGAGTTGATGGACAATGTATGATATTTTTATAGTGATGCATTATGGGATAGAGGTGGAACAATGTTGTTGTGTGTTTTCTTAAAATGCTTAAAGGGAAAGAAAAGAAATTAAAGACCAAACATTTTCTTGATAAGACTGTTGAATGGAAAGTTTTTATGATTGCACAGACTGTTCTAAATTGAGAAGTTTTGAGGAATTTAAATGTTGGAACAATGAAAAAATTGATACACAGTAATTATTGATATGGTGTTGGTATTTTTTGTATTGATTCTAGTACAGAGTTATGTTTATTGATTACTTGATTTGTTTTATGAAAAATATTCATTATTTCCCTTCCATTCTCTCACTTTTCCACAAATTACAAATCCCCTCACATTCCTAGATTCATAATTCACGCCATGTTCTTAAAATTAAATTATATTTAAATGAAAACTTTGTATTATAGCAGTTGAAGGATGGCATAGAGATGAGTTACAGTTGATATGTTTTGTTATTACAATATAGTTGATTGTTTGATGATTTGTTGAGCAGTAACCATGATCTACCCCCCTTAATTTTACCACTTTTAGCTCAATACAATCTATCATATATCCCAAAACCCTTATTCATCCCCTACTCATTGACAAGTATTAAACAATTTTTATGGATTGGATTGCATGAGTCTGATGTGTTGTTGAGCCAAAAAAAAATTCATATTTAAAGAGATGTCATGTATGGTTTTTTGAAGAAACTATTGGTAATAAATAATGCATACATGAATGAGCTTATTCAGCAGAGGTAGCCATGGTCAGAATAACAGGGGAAGAGGAAATTGGAACAGGGGCCCTAGAAGGCCAAGGTTTCCTATACATTTTGATGTAGATCCACAAGAGTTGAACCAACTATTCCAAGCTGGGTTTTCTGGATTGGACAAGGGGTGGCCCAACCTAGGACAGAAAGGCCTCCTTTCCAAGCCCCAAATGTACCTGGTATCTCAATCCCCCCTCATGTCTCATTACAACCTAAAGTTCCTGAAAATGACGGATGGCAAGAGATTGTCCACCCGACAGTCTCCCAACATCATGGTTGGGCCAATTTGTCTCTACCTGCTCCTCCTCCACCGGTTAACCCAATTGTTCAAGATTCCCCTGCACACTCACCAGTATAGTCTTCCCACGCAAGAAAGAGATTAAAAACCGAATCCCACCATGGACCTGATAAAGGAAAAGTTGTTGTTGCTCCCTCCTCTCCCTCAAATGACTCTGCCAAATCCATTTCATCCCACATACATTTGGGATATGATTGATCTCATGTTATCAGTGAGATCAATCCTAGAGGCTCCACACAGCCTAAGGAAAATTTAGATAAATCAAAAGGAGACAGTAGCAACAAGGGGAAAATTGCCTCCTAGAGTGGAAAATATGGTTTTTGAGTGTTTTTATTTATTGATTGTTGAGAACAGTTGACTACTAAATTTTTTGGACAACACACTATTTTTTGGATATGTTGGATATTATATTTTTTGGATATGGTTTCAAATATCATTGATATTAATTTTCAAATTATGAGAGTGATGATGGGAGCCACAAGGAGGGATGTGTTTGATTGATGAACGAGTTGTGTTTATGTTTGTTAAGAAACTAAAGGGAGTAATAAGGGGTCCCACCTACTAGTTATTATTTATTAAAGACCCTTATTATTATTTTATTAATTTTCCCCCTAAACTAAAAGTTGGTTGAGTTTTAGTTAACTTAACTAAAAGAGGTATTTTAACTACTTCAACTAATTCTGATTGCTTAAAGGCAAAAAGAGGAGGAACAAGAGGAGAATAGAAGGAGAAGCATACTAAGGACTGATCTTGAGTTTTATTGAGATAGTTCAATTTTCATTCGTTCTTTAATTCATTGAAAGCCTAATTCTCTTTTATGACAATAGGGTCCTATTGTAGACAAGAAGATTCAAGGCTGAATTACATCATTCAGACACTTGTTTTTCGGAGGTGTTGATCTATCTTTGATAGTCTATGTAGACTTGTCTATTTGTGAATTAAATTTCATGACTGATAAAGAATATTGTGCAGAGTCAAGTGGGCAAAAATCTGTGGCAAGTTCATCCAGCTTTTAAAGTTCATTTTTTACTTTCTGTTAGAAGTCCTTTTGTATGGTTTTCATTGGGGACATCTAAGTTTGACTTTGGTCCAAATTTCCTAAGGGAATTTTGTAAAGAGAACGATTCTTTTGATTAATTGGAATGAAATAAGTGATTTCTTTCTTTCTCATATGTGTTAATTATTGACTTGGTATTTTTGCTTCTGTCTCTACATTTACTTTTCCATTTGTTATATTCATAATATTACATAAATATTAAATTTTTCAGCAATCTTTTATTTATAAGAAAATCAGCCTAAGCCCTTGTAACCAATACTTGTGGATTAGGAAACAATTTTTGAGGCTATAAACATAGGGCGATATTCTCGTCTATCTTGATTTAGCCAAGCAAGATCTGAAAATGCTTGAGTAAGATCATTTCATATCTTTTCCTCAACAATTCTTTGGCGACCATACTGAGGAGATCTTCCATATCTCTCTGGTTGATTTTTAAGCTTGATTATCATTGCATATATCTATTTTTCTGATATTGATTCTTTGACTGTTTCATTTCTTAATGATTGTACATGTTGCAAGGAATCCTAATATTGAGCCCGGTCTTCAAGATCATACCAACATTGCTTTAAACTTGTTTAACACCATCTTAGATATTGCTAATACTCGGGCTGAGCTTAATCGTTCATGGGTAGCAATTGAACAAGACATAAGTGCCCAATAATGTTGGGAAGCTAGACATAGATAGCTTAGGAATCAACCATAGGTTTCTTTTTCCAGCTTTGATATTCTTTTCATGTCCTTAGACCCTCATGTTTCTAGGAGAAGAAGAGTTTTATCACCTGAAATTAATCATATTGTTGAAATAGGAAGAAGGAACGTTGTTTTATCAACCCAACAAAGTTCTTTAAGGAGAACCTTGTATGATTCTTCCAGTTCGTCTTTCTCTCCCTTACCTATCATCCACAACATGGCATCTAGTGGTGGATCTAGTGGCACTGGAGGTACTTCTTCATCTCAATCTTCAGATTCGTCAGTGATTGGTAGCTTGTATAGCCACCAAATCCCTGTCCAATCTACCACAAACCCCACCAAAGTCATTAAAAAGTATGGGCTTTTTCAGTTTGAAGAAGATGACAACCACACCATGGCATGTTTCCTCTCCTCTTAACCTGGCACCTGCTACCCATACACTTCCTAAATTCAAAGAGAATCTCCCTAGGTTTTCAAGGAATAACACTATCACTACGAATGAGCACTTGGTGACATTTTCTAATGCCTGTCACAACATAGGAGCCAATGACAACGATACCTTTATGCGCTTATTTGTCAATTCCATTGAAGGGAAGGCTGCAGTTGATTTCTTCGATCTCCCTCCTAAGATTTTATCTACTTGGGAGGAGTTAGCTTATTTGTTAAAATCCACCTATGGGAAATCCAAAATCCCAGCTGAGCAGTTACGGGAATACAATAACATCGCGTATAAGGATGGTGAGACTATCAAGTCCTTCAACTTGTGTTTCACCAAGTTATACAACCAAATCCTTGAACTCATTCGACCTCATAACCAAGCCAATTTCATGCATTATTACAATGCATTACCTTCCCCCTATCGTCATAGGCTTGAGGAAAAGGCCATTGATAACCTCAGTTCCACTCTGCATACGTGTTTAGAGTATGAAGAACAACTTGAATGAACATGTCTTCCTTGGGGAGATTAAGTTAAAAAGAAAGACATGTACACCCTCTTACAGCTTGTACAAGACATGAATAGTCGTATGATAGGGTATGAGTGAAAGGGAAATGTATCCCCTCTTACCCCTGGAGCTTCATCCTCTTCTGCACCCCCCTTTAGAAATCCAAATGAAATAATTTTTAGCCTAAATCTATCATGCCTCGTAGTTGGTGTAACTTTTGCGAGGAACACCATGAGGAAAGTACATGTGAGGTAAAGAAGAGTGCCAGAGATAAAATATTTGGTAAGATACCTGAAACTACCGTCGTTGTCCTAGACTTTGTAGATCCAAAATATGTCATGATCATCAATACTAGGAATAAATCCTATGCTCCCAAAAACAAATGTGATCCTCCCCGCAATTCTTCTAGCCCGAGCTCATCATCACCAGCTGCTATTGTTCAGGTTCCTAAGGCTCCTGAAAGTCAAGGAACTACCTCCCCTCTTCCAAATACAATATTCTAAATCAGTTGGCCAACATTAAAGCAGATGCAACCCTTCTGGACATGGTTGTCGTCCCTGAACAAAAGAAGCATCTAAAAAAATTCATGGAAGGAAAATATTCCGTTGTAGCCAACCTCTCTAAAGAAAGGTAGAGGAAGAGGATTCGTCTGTAAATAAAGTAGGTGTACACAACTTTATATGCCCTATAAAAAATCCCCCTTTTAATATTTCTGTAAATATTATGGAGAATATTTCCCATTGTTTCCTCATTGATGACAGTTCAGGCCCAAGTGTAATGTTGAAGATTATTATGGAAGAGATAGGATTGTCTTGTACAAATGAAAACGCTAGAAGCATGCTCTCTTATAATAGTCTACAACAAACGACCATAGGTGAAATCAAGGACATGACCTTGGTTTTGTGTGCACACCCTGAAATTAGGAAAACCCTTAATATTCAGGTAATCGATATGCCAGTAAGAAACTACTCGATCATCCTAGGAAGAGATTGGCAAGCTTTGACGGGTGGATACCTCTCAATTGATGTGACACACTTATTCATTCCTCAGAGTGGTAAGAACACCATAGTCCTTAGAGAAGGAAGGATTTCACCTTACATAGAAAGTGTTCCATAGCCTAATGTGAATTATATTGAGGAGGACCTAGGAGTGTATTCCATCTTTTCCGAGGAGGATAACACTCCCTTGGAAAAAATTGACTTAGATGACAGTATGTGGAATATACAGTTTCATGGTTCATGCTCTAATGAAGGAAACATAGCTGGAATTATCTTGTACTCTCCTATGGGGAAAATTCATAACTTTTCTTATAGGTTAGAGTTTGCTTGCAAAATAATGTCACTCAATTTGAAGCTTTACTATTAGGCATTGAAAACGCCTATAATCTGGGTTGTGGTCACCTTACAATTTTTGGGGATTCTGAGCTTGTTGTGAACCTTGTATGTAAGATATACTCTCCTAGAAACAAGTTTATGAAACCCTACACCCAAACTATTTGGGCACTTATCTCGAACCTATTGTCTTTCAACATTACTCATGTTAAGAGGGAATTGAACTCAATGGTTGATCGATTAGTTGTTTTTGCAGCCTCTCCTAATCGACAACTTACGCCAAAAATACCTGATTGTACTTTCAAATCTCTATATCGCCCACATATCCCTGACAATATATAATCATGGAAAGTCTTCCCTAGTGATGCGAGCATCTGTGATTTCATTCAAAATGAACCTTATAAGCCTAAGGAAATTATATCAATGGAAGATAACAAGATTCCTAAGGGCTTGATTCCTCTAGAAAGTTCATTTTCATCAAGTGATGTCAGCAACAAAGAGAAACATAAAGAAGAGGAGTCGAAAAGGAAGGTGGGTGAAACCATTTCCTTGAACATTGGAACACCCAAGTCCCCAAAGAATGTTAAAATAAGTGCCCAATGTTCTGATGAAAAAAAATTGAAGTTTGGCAGACTACTTGGTGAATTTCAAGATGTTTTTGCTTGGTCTTATGAGGATCTTCGTGGTTTTGATCCTGCTCTTATACAACATTTCATTCTTATCAAGGAAGGCATAAAACCAGTTAGGCAAAAAAAAAAAGACCTATCAACCCTGCACTGGAAGCAACTATTTGAAAGGAGTTGGAAAAACTCTTGAAGGTTGGGATTGTCTTTCCGGTTAAGTATTCAGAATGGGTTTCTAATTTGGCTCTTGTTCAGAAAACAACTGGTCAAATCAGATTATGTGTAGATTTTCGTGCATTGAATCGGGCTAGCATAAAAAATTACTTTCCTCTCCCTAATATGGAAATGATTTTGCAACAAGTTGCAGGGTCACAGATGATGTCCTTGCTTGACAGTTTCTTTGGTTACAATCAAATTAAGGTAAAAAGGGAAGATAAATATAAATCCACCTTTACTACTCATTTGGGGACTTTTTCTTATGAACTTATGCCTTTTTTTTTATCCAATGCAGGTGCCACTTTTCAAAGGGCTATGCAGTTAACTTTTGACAATTTGATCAGCAAGATTATTCATATCTATCTTGGTGACTTAATTGTGTACTCGAAAAAATGATCATATGTTTCAAAGTTTCAAAATTTATGTTGGGTCCTTTCAAGATCGCTTTTGTCCTGGGTGAAAACTCTTACATTCTAAAGGATTTACAAAATCGATTTTTTTCCTACATCACTAACGGTTCTCACTTAAAACACTACGTGGAACCAACTTGAAGAGTTTAACGTTGTTTGGATTGTTCTGTATTTTAGTATTTCAATTCTACTTTCTTTTTAGTAGTTTTCATTTCTTCTATTTCAATTATGCTTTTACAATAGTTTTATATTATGCTTTCATTTTAGTAGTTTTCTTTCTATTGTTTTCATTTCTGTCATTCCATTTCTGTTGTTTTCAATTTTGCAGTTTCATTTATGTTATGACATTCCTTTCTTTTGTTCTTTTGATTTCAATTTTTTTCAAGAATAAAATGTTGGATCAGTTCTTCCATAACGACACTCCTACAAAGTATTTTTAGTCAATAACAATAAATCTTACACAACTGTTATGATGTTCCCTTTGAAGGCATCATTGAATTTGTTATCTTCTTTCACTACTGTTTTATGAGATAGTTGGTTACATCTTGCTTCTGCTTTCCAATTCTTCATCCATTTTGAGATTCAAAAGAGCAAGTCCAGAAAACTTTTCTCCTTAAAGTCAAGAGAAAATTTTGGTTGAATGATTATACTTACAAGGATAAACCCCCTCATACTTTACACTTTCCATGAGTTATTCCCAAATTCTCAGTCATTTTTCCATTAAATACACTCACTTCCCCCTATTTCATAATCATTCTGATTTATATCTTCTTGATCTGATGTTACTTGGTCTGCGAAACCATACATTCTGAGTTCTTAATCTGTTGGAAACATATTTCCCTGTGGATTCACCAGTTTGTTAATGATTAAAATCGCAAGGAGGAATTTCGGCCCAAAGTATTGTTAAAGCCCTATTATTTAAACTATGCTAATAATATAATACTAGTAGGTGGGACCCCCTTGTAGACTAGAGTCTCAAAGATAGTCATATCACACTTTTTATGTTGATGTTCAACGCTACTTACACAGTCCTATATGGTTGACAATGCAGTCTTGGTTTCATTTTGACATAATAACATGTGGATGATGCATTTTATGGGATGTTTCTGCAATTCAAAGAATTATTTTTATGTTATGATGGGCATATATTTACAGTTTCTATGATTTTATCATGTCACAAATCATCGCAATATACTACCTAGCCACATACACACAGGAAACATGTTAGTAATAACATAATCAAAACAAAGAAAATAAACTTATGAAGAAATTCTAAAAGGAAATGATCTATGTTTGAGTTATGTTAAGGATTATATGCATATGAAAAGGTAAAAGATGTTAGTGTTAGTCCTAACTATTCTATGGCTGGTTAGTGGCTATGCGATTTTCATTTGATTATTTTGGGCACATATAATATTGCAATACATATGGTATGGCATAAGAGCTTGGCAAAGGTTAATGTGTGAATGGTTTGGGTGGCACATTGGGCAAGGAATATCGTCACAGATTTCAATGGTTTAGAAATTGATTACATGGTTTAATGCATGGGTGAAGGTTTAGTTGTCTTGTACTTCATATTTGAATATGATAGGAGGTGGAAGCGACGTGCAATAAATGCACGTCACTCCATTGATTATTAGTACACAATTATGTTTATTGATTACTTGATTTTTTCTATGAACAATATTCGTTATTTCCCTTCCATTATCTCACTTTTTCGCACATTAAAAACTCCCTCACATTCCCAGATTCACTATTCATGCCCTATTCTTAAAATTAGATTACAGTTAAATGAAAAATCTGTATTATAGTAGTTGAAGGATGGCACAGAGATGAGTTACAGTTGATATGTTTTGTTATTACAATACATTTGATTGTTTGATGATTTGTTGAGAAGTAACCATGATCTACCCCCCTTCATTTTACCACTTGTTTCTCAATACAATCCCTCATATATCCCAAAAGCCTTATTCACCCCCTGCTCATTGACAAGTATTAAATGATTTTTATGGATTGGATTGCATGAGTCTGATGTGTCGTTGATCCAAACTTTGTTTCTTATTTAAAGAGATGTCATGTATGGTTTGTTGAATAAAATAGTTGCTAATAAATAATGAATATAGGAATGAGCTTCTTCAGCAGAGGTAGCCATGACTAGAATAACATGGGAAGAGGAAATTGGAATAGGGNTTTTGGATATGTTGGATATTATATTTTTTGGATATGGTTTCAAATATCATTGATATTAATTTTCAAATTATGAGAGTGATGATGGGAGCCACAAGGAGGGATGTGTTTGATTGATGAACGAGTTGTGTTTATGTTTGTTAAGAAACTAAAGGGAGTAATAAGGGGTCCCACCTACTAGTTATTATTTATTAAAGACCCTTATTATTATTTTATTAATTTTCCCCCTAAACTAAAAGTTGGTTGAGTTTTAGTTAACTTAACTAAAAGAGGTATTTTAACTACTTCAACTAATTCTGATTGCTTAAAGGCAAAAAGAGGAGGAACAAGAGGAGAATAGAAGGAGAAGCATACTAAGGACTGATCTTGAGTTTTATTGAGATAGTTCAATTTTCATTCGTTCTTTAATTCATTGAAAGCCTAATTCTCTTTTATGACAATAGGGTCCTATTGTAGACAAGAAGATTCAAGGCTGAATTACATCATTCAGACACTTGTTTTTCGGAGGTGTTGATCTATCTTTGATAGTCTATGTAGACTTGTCTATTTGTGAATTAAATTTCATGACTGATAAAGAATATTGTGCAGAGTCAAGTGGGCAAAAATCTGTGGCAAGTTCATCCAGCTTTTAAAGTTCATTTTTTACTTTCTGTTAGAAGTCCTTTTGTATGGTTTTCATTGGGGACATCTAAGTTTGACTTTGGTCCAAATTTCCTAAGGGAATTTTGTAAAGAGAACGATTCTTTTGATTAATTGGAATGAAATAAGTGATTTCTTTCTTTCTCATATGTGTTAATTATTGACTTGGTATTTTTGCTTCTGTCTCTACATTTACTTTTCCATTTGTTATATTCATAATATTACATAAATATTAAATTTTTCAGCAATCTTTTATTTATAAGAAAATCAGCCTAAGCCCTTGTAACCAATACTTGTGGATTAGGAAACAATTTTTGAGGCTATAAACATAGGGCGATATTCTCGTCTATCTTGATTTAGCCAAGCAAGATCTGAAAATGCTTGAGTAAGATCATTTCATATCTTTTCCTCAACAATTCTTTGGCGACCATACTGAGGAGATCTTCCATATCTCTCTGGTTGATTTTTAAGCTTGATTATCATTGCATATATCTATTTTTCTGATATTGATTCTTTGACTGTTTCATTTCTTAATGATTGTACATGTTGCAAGGAATCCTAATATTGAGCCCGGTCTTCAAGATCATACCAACATTGCTTTAAACTTGTTTAACACCATCTTAGATATTGCTAATACTCGGGCTGAGCTTAATCGTTCATGGGTAGCAATTGAACAAGACATAAGTGCCCAATAATGTTGGGAAGCTAGACATAGATAGCTTAGGAATCAACCATAGGTTTCTTTTTCCAGCTTTGATATTCTTTTCATGTCCTTAGACCCTCATGTTTCTAGGAGAAGAAGAGTTTTATCACCTGAAATTAATCATATTGTTGAAATAGGAAGAAGGAACGTTGTTTTATCAACCCAACAAAGTTCTTTAAGGAGAACCTTGTATGATTCTTCCAGTTCGTCTTTCTCTCCCTTACCTATCATCCACAACATGGCATCTAGTGGTGGATCTAGTGGCACTGGAGGTACTTCTTCATCTCAATCTTCAGATTCGTCAGTGATTGGTAGCTTGTATAGCCACCAAATCCCTGTCCAATCTACCACAAACCCCACCAAAGTCATTAAAAAGTATGGGCTTTTTCAGTTTGAAGAAGATGACAACCACACCATGGCATGTTTCCTCTCCTCTTAACCTGGCACCTGCTACCCATACACTTCCTAAATTCAAAGAGAATCTCCCTAGGTTTTCAAGGAATAACACTATCACTACGAATGAGCACTTGGTGACATTTTCTAATGCCTGTCACAACATAGGAGCCAATGACAACGATACCTTTATGCGCTTATTTGTCAATTCCATTGAAGGGAAGGCTGCAGTTGATTTCTTCGATCTCCCTCCTAAGATTTTATCTACTTGGGAGGAGTTAGCTTATTTGTTAAAATCCACCTATGGGAAATCCAAAATCCCAGCCGAGCAGTTACGGGAATACAATAACATCGCGTATAAGGATGGTGAGACTATCAAGTCCTTCAACTTGTGTTTCACCAAGTTATACAACCAAATCCCTGAACTCATTCGACCTCATAACCAAGCCAATTTCATGCATTATTACAATGCATTACCTTCCCCCTATCTTCATAGGCTTGAGGAAAAGGCCATTGATAACCTCGGTTCCACTCTGCATACGTGTTTAGAGTATGAAGAACAACTTGAACGAACATGTCTTCCTTGGGGAGATTCAGTTAAAAAGAAAGACATGTACACCCTCTTACAGCTTGTACAAGACATGAATAGTTGTATGATAGGGTATGAGTGAAAGGGAAATGTCTCCCCTCTTACCCCTGGAGCTTCATCCTCTTCTGCACCCCCCTTTAGAAATCCAAATGAAATAATTTTTAGCCTAAAGCTATCATGCCTCGTAGTTGGTGTAACTTTTGCAAGGAACACCATGAGGAAAGTACATGTGAGGTAAAGAAGAGTGCCAGAGATAAAATATTTGGTAAGAGACCTGAAACTACCGTCGTTGTCCTAGACTTTGTAGATCCAAAATATGTCATGATCATCAATACTAGGAATAAATCCTATGCTCCCAAAAACAAATGTGATCCTCCCCGCAATTCTTCTAGCCCGAGCTCATCATCACCAGCTGCTATTGTTCAGGTTCCTAAGGCTCCTGAAAGTCAAGGAACTACCTCCCCTCTTCCAAATACAATATTCTAAATCAGTTGGCCAACATTAAAGCAGATGCAACCCTTCTGGACATGGTTGTCGTCCCTGAACAAAAGAAGCATCTAAAAAAATTCATGGAAGGAAAATATTCCGTTGTAGCCAACCTCTCTAAAGAAAGGTAGAGGAAGAGGATTCGTCTGTAAATAAAGTAGGTGTACACAACTTTATATGCCCTATAAAAAATCCCCCTTTTAATATTTCTGTAAATATTATGGAGAATATTTCCCATTGTTTCCTCATTGATGACAGTTCAGGCCCAAGTGTAATGTTGAAGATTATTATGGAAGAGATAGGATTGTCTTGTACAAATGAAAACGCTAGAAGCATGCTCTCTTATAATAGTCTACAACAAACGACCATAGGTGAAATCAAGGACATGACCTTGGTTTTGTGTGCACACCCTGAAATTAGGAAAACCCTTAATATTCAGGTAATCGATATGCCAGTAAGAAACTACTCGATCATCCTAGGAAGAGATTGGCAAGCTTTGACGGGTGGATACCTCTCAATTGATGTGACACACTTATTCATTCCTCAGAGTGGTAAGAACACCATAGTCCTTAGAGAAGGAAGGATTTCACCTTACATAGAAAGTGTTCCATAGCCTAATGTGAATTATATTGAGGAGGACCTAGGAGTGTATTCCATCTTTTCCGAGGAGGATAACACTCCCTTGGAAAAAATTGACTTAGATGACAGTATGTGGAATATACAGTTTCATGGTTCATGCTCTAATGAAGGAAACATAGCTGGAATTATCTTGTACTCTCCTATGGGGAAAATTCATAACTTTTCTTATAGGTTAGAGTTTGCTTGCAAAATAATGTCACTCAATTTGAAGCTTTACTATTAGGCATTGAAAACGCCTATAATCTGGGTTGTGGTCACCTTACAATTTTTGGGGATTCTGAGCTTGTTGTGAACCTTGTATGTAAGATATACTCTCCTAGAAACAAGTTTATGAAACCCTACACCCAAACTATTTGGGCACTTATCTCGAACCTATTGTCTTTCAACATTACTCATGTTAAGAGGGAATTGAACTCAATGGTTGATCGATTAGTTGTTTTTGCAGCCTCTCCTAATCGACAACTTACGCCAAAAATACCTGATTGTACTTTCAAATCTCTATATCGCCCACATATCCCTGACAATATATAATCATGGAAAGTCTTCCCTAGTGATGCGAGCATCTGTGATTTCATTCAAAATGAACCTTATAAGCCTAAGGAAATTATATCAATGGAAGATAACAAGATTCCTAAGGGCTTGATTCCTCTAGAAAGTTCATTTTCATCAAGTGATGTCAGCAACAAAGAGAAACATAAAGAAGAGGAGTCGAAAAGGAAGGTGGGTGAAACCATTTCCTTGAACATTGGAACACCCAAGTCCCCAAAGAATGTTAAAATAAGTGCCCAATGTTCTGATGAAAAAAAATTGAAGTTTGGCAGACTACTTGGTGAATTTCAAGATGTTTTTGCTTGGTCTTATGAGGATCTTCGTGGTTTTGATCCTGCTCTTATACAACATTTCATTCTTATCAAGGAAGGCATAAAACCAGTTAGGCAAAAAAAAAAAGACCTATCAACCCTGCACTGGAAGCAACTATTTGAAAGGAGTTGGAAAAACTCTTGAAGGTTGGGATTGTCTTTCCGGTTAAGTATTCAGAATGGGTTTCTAATTTGGCTCTTGTTCAGAAAACAACTGGTCAAATCAGATTATGTGTAGATTTTCGTGCATTGAATCGGGCTAGCATAAAAAATTACTTTCCTCTCCCTAATATGGAAATGATTTTGCAACAAGTTGCAGGGTCACAGATGATGTCCTTGCTTGACAGTTTCTTTGGTTACAATCAAATTAAGGTAAAAAGGGAAGATAAATATAAATCCACCTTTACTACTCATTTGGGGACTTTTTCTTATGAACTTATGCCTTTTTTTTTATCCAATGCAGGTGCCACTTTTCAAAGGGCTATGCAGTTAACTTTTGACAATTTGATCAGCAAGATTATTCATATCTATCTTGGTGACTTAATTGTGTACTCGAAAAAATGATCATATGTTTCAAAGTTTCAAAATTTATGTTGGGTCCTTTCAAGATCGCTTTTGTCCTGGGTGAAAACTCTTACATTCTAAAGGATTTACAAAATCGATTTTTTTCCTACATCACTAACGGTTCTCACTTAAAACACTACGTGGAACCAACTTGAAGAGTTTAACGTTGTTTGGATTGTTCTGTATTTTAGTATTTCAATTCTACTTTCTTTTTAGTAGTTTTCATTTCTTCTATTTCAATTATGCTTTTACAATAGTTTTATATTATGCTTTCATTTTAGTAGTTTTCTTTCTATTGTTTTCATTTCTGTCATTCCATTTCTGTTGTTTTCAATTTTGCAGTTTCATTTATGTTATGACATTCCTTTCTTTTGTTCTTTTGATTTCAATTTTTTTCAAGAATAAAATGTTGGATCAGTTCTTCCATAACGACACTCCTACAAAGTATTTTTAGTCAATAACAATAAATCTTACACAACTGTTATGATGTTCCCTTTGAAGGCATCATTGAATTTGTTATCTTCTTTCACTACTGTTTTATGAGATAGTTGGTTACATCTTGCTTCTGCTTTCCAATTCTTCATCCATTTTGAGATTCAAAAGAGCAAGTCCAGAAAACTTTTCTCCTTAAAGTCAAGAGAAAATTTTGGTTGAATGATTATACTTACAAGGATAAACCCCCTCATACTTTACACTTTCCATGAGTTATTCCCAAATTCTCAGTCATTTTTCCATTAAATACACTCACTTCCCCCTATTTCATAATCATTCTGATTTATATCTTCTTGATCTGATGTTACTTGGTCTGCGAAACCATACATTCTGAGTTCTTAATCTGTTGGAAACATATTTCCCTGTGGATTCACCAGTTTGTTAATGATTAAAATCGCAAGGAGGAATTTCGGCCCAAAGTATTGTTAAAGCCCTATTATTTAAACTATGCTAATAATATAATACTAGTAGGTGGGACCCCCTTGTAGACTAGAGTCTCAAAGATAGTCATATCACACTTTTTATGTTGATGTTCAACGCTACTTACACAGTCCTATATGGTTGACAATGCAGTCTTGGTTTCATTTTGACATAATAACATGTGGATGATGCATTTTATGGGATGTTTCTGCAATTCAAAGAATTATTTTTATGTTATGATGGGCATATATTTACAGTTTCTATGATTTTATCATGTCACAAATCATCGCAATATACTACCTAGCCACATACACACAGGAAACATGTTAGTAATAACATAATCAAAACAAAGAAAATAAACTTATGAAGAAATTCTAAAAGGAAATGATCTATGTTTGAGTTATGTTAAGGATTATATGCATATGAAAAGGTAAAAGATGTTAGTGTTAGTCCTAACTATTCTATGGCTGGTTAGTGGCTATGCGATTTTCATTTGATTATTTTGGGCACATATAATATTGCAATACATATGGTATGGCATAAGAGCTTGGCAAAGGTTAATGTGTGAATGGTTTGGGTGGCACATTGGGCAAGGAATATCGTCACAGATTTCAATGGTTTAGAAATTGATTACATGGTTTAATGCATGGGTGAAGGTTTAGTTGTCTTGTACTTCATATTTGAATATGATAGGAGGTGGAAGCGACGTGCAATAAATGCACGTCACTCCATTGATTATTAGTACACAATTATGTTTATTGATTACTTGATTTTTTCTATGAACAATATTCGTTATTTCCCTTCCATTATCTCACTTTTTCGCACATTAAAAACTCCCTCACATTCCCAGATTCACTATTCATGCCCTATTCTTAAAATTAGATTACAGTTAAATGAAAAATCTGTATTATAGTAGTTGAAGGATGGCACAGAGATGAGTTACAGTTGATATGTTTTGTTATTACAATACATTTGATTGTTTGATGATTTGTTGAGAAGTAACCATGATCTACCCCCCTTCATTTTACCACTTGTTTCTCAATACAATCCCTCATATATCCCAAAAGCCTTATTCACCCCCTGCTCATTGACAAGTATTAAATGATTTTTATGGATTGGATTGCATGAGTCTGATGTGTCGTTGATCCAAACTTTGTTTCTTATTTAAAGAGATGTCATGTATGGTTTGTTGAATAAAATAGTTGCTAATAAATAATGAATATAGGAATGAGCTTCTTCAGCAGAGGTAGCCATGACTAGAATAACATGGGAAGAGGAAATTGGAATAGGGGCCCTAGAAGGCCAAGGTTTTCTATACATTTTGATGCAGATCCATAAGAGTTGAACCAAATATTCCAAGATGGGATTTTCATCTAGATTGGACAAGGGGTGGTCCAACCTAGACCAAAAAGGCCTCCTTTCCAATCCCCACATGTCCCTGGTATCCCAATCCCCCCTCATGTCTCATTATAACCTGAAGTTCCTGAAAATGATAGATGGAAATAGATTGTCCACCTGGCAGTATCCCAACATTGTGGTTGGCACAATTTGTCTCTACCTACTCCTCCTCCACCGGTTAACCCAATTGCCCAAGCTTCCCCTACACACTCACCAATACAGTCTTCCCATGCA
>JZKD02S2442911.1:4709-27488 GCA_000966675.3 Picea glauca
GATGAGTCATAGTTGATGAGTAGTTGACACATGATTGGTACATACTTGGTTGCACTTGTTTATGGTACAAGTTGATTACAGATTGTTTGGTTCAGGTTGGTGCATGGTTGATGCACTTGTTTATGGTACAGGTTGAGGTACAAGTTGATGCATGGTTGATGCATGGTTTAGGTTTAATAGTACAGGTTTGTAGCAGTATATATCATAGTGATAGTGTGACATTGGTCCCATCATTATACTTCTACTTCAGGGAAGTTGGACGAGGCAAGGACAACTGGTTGTAGCCAGAGATCATAGGGGGTTGTATCATCCTTCTGGTTGTAGCCAGAGAATTGGGGAGTTGGAGCTTCCCTCGGGTTGTAGCCTAAGAAACTAGGGGGTTGGAGACTCCTTCCAGTTGCAGCTAGAAAACAAAGGAAGATGGTGCTTCCAATGAATGTAATTCTTCAAGACATGTAAGAAAAAGAATTATGGGGTTTTCTCCCGATTTGGGTTTCCACATAAAAAAATGGTGTATTGTGTATGTGTGTGATTATTCATTTCTTATTGCTCATTATTTGACAATAATTGTACATCGATATAACACTTGGATTATTTGAACAAAAAGGATTATAATTACACTATTATTGATTCACCCCCCCTCTCAGTAATCCAACAAAATGTATATGTAATGTGTAAATACATATGTAATAGGGTCGACCTAGTGATAAAGGGGTCTCATGTGCAAGTGTGAATATCTATATATAAGAGATAATGTATTCATTATTGGGAGGGGAATTATGAGTATGAATGGTTTTGGGTTATTTGGAGGGGGTTCCCCTATTCTTTAAGGAGTTATTGTGTAACTTATCTATATTGGAGTTGTGCTCCATGTTGATATTCTGTACATGGTATGTACTTCTATTATTTTATGACATTTTGAGTATTTTGGATCATAACATACATGAGTCATTAAAAGAATTAGGTGAATTCATGTATATATTATATAGAATAGAAATTCCTATGATAATAGATGAAATGATGTGAGTATTTCTAACTCATGAAGTTGAAAAACTTTCAGGAATTGTTAGAAATGACAACACGAAAGTTGCAGGTTAAAGTAGCTACATAATAAGAAATTACAGAAAAGCTTTGTTGGGAGAGACAAGGTGATATTTATGGAAAGTAGTGGTTGATAATACATGTGTATGTAATTATGAGATCATTCCAATTGATAGTTGGATCGATGGAAGTAAATGAATTGTAGTAGAAAAAAATTCTGAGATCACTTGTTTACATGAATATATATATAGTTTCTACCTGAGATATTGACAATTTGTTTGGCTGAGGAATGTCGAAATTGCAAAAAGAAAGGGTGTTGAATATGGTAGTGTTACAAGTCCATAAAGAAGACCAGTGCCTATTGTTGTAAGAGCCAAATTATTATGAGAAAAAGCTCATGTCTGGAAGTTTTGTTTTCCTACATGAAATGGTTTTGGGAATTTTAATTTAATAAATTACTGTCAAGTTGTTTTGTCTAAATGTAAATCAAGGAAATTTTAAGTAGGATGGTCTTGAATATGGTAGGGATGTAAGCCCATAAGGAATACTAATATCTACAATTGCAGATCCAAACATTATGAGCAGAAAGCTCATGCTTGGAATTTATTTATTTTTCTGTATAAAACATATTTGACATTTATTATTGAAATTATTATAACAGTATCTCATGATGACTGTATTTTTATAATACAGGTGAGATGATGGCTATTGAAGTTGGAAGCTCACGAAAAATAAAACCAGAAGGAAATCGAGCTCAATGATGAAGCCATGGAATGAAGAAATTCCAGTGGACTTGTTGCATCTAGAGTTCTTGAAGTCGCAACTCTGAAACTCCCTGGTCGAGTGCAATGGAGCCCTAGAGAGAAGTGGAATAATTTGAGGGATTGCATGGCAGAGAAAGGGGTTCATTTATTTGGGTTTTGAAGGGATGAGAGGAAAGGAAATCTTGCTAGTTGTAACTGCTGCCATAAATATAAATTATGAAGATCACTATACATGTTTTGGGTCGGAATGCCTATGTATACATGTTTAATTTTAGGTTAGAATGCTTAGGTATATAAGAGTTGGTTGGATTCCTTGTGTGGATTAAGGCCAAAGAGCCTAGATTTGTAATGTTAATAACATTGGAATGGTGTTGTGCATTGAGGACAATGCCAAAATAAGGGGAGGGGGATGTAAAATCCTAGTTTTAACCCTTATGAACTATAATGTATTATGTAACTGTGACTTAGGTTGGTGATCCGGTAAAGTAAAAAAGGGGAAAAAGTTCTTAGTAAATGTAATACTTCATATATATTAATAAAAATACAGTGATGGTTGAAATATGGACAAGGACAAAAGAGACAGGGGGCTATGATTCCACGAGAGAGGGGGCTTAAGGGGATAAGTCTTTTATTATTATTTTTATTTACCATAATTGATTTTATTGAGAAACGTGGTTACATGGGATTCCTGGGGAAGGATATATGGTTCTTTATTTCCAAGTAATTATATAAACCCATCCTTGGTTTGTTTGGGGGTTCACTTGTTTTTATTCATTCATTGTACACCCTTCTCACTCTTTCATATTTGGGAGCCTCATTCTTATTGAATTTGTGTGCTCTTGGTCTGAGCATGGATATGAATGGGTACATGAGGGTATCTTTGGGGGAAGTTGGGGGTATCTCTTCCTATGGTTCATCTTCTTCCCCTTGTTTCCTTGTTTTTCTTCCTCTTCACAGCTACATTGTTGAATGGTTGTAATATTTTACTGATCATTCTAGGAGGGTGTGGATGCTCGTGTGCATGAGTTTGATGGAAGTTCAAATAGAAATATCCACAACTAAGAATCCTTGGAGTTCCAATAGGGATATTTCCTGACCAGTAGCATTGGAACCCTAGAGAGAAATGGAACAACCTCAAGGACTACATCAAAGAGAAAGCTCTTCATTTCTTTGGGTTGTGCAGGTTGAGGGGGAAATAGAGATAGAAATTACGATTTGTTGTGTGGTTGGGAAACCTCAGAGCTATTTATCCAAATATTTTGTATTTTAGATTTTTCCTAGGAACGATCCTTGTGGATTCATGGCCCTGGCTCAGGGGTGACCTGTTGTTGAGAGTAAATGAACAACAATGTGTATGGTTGGGAGGAACGTCCTTGGTCTCCAACCCGTTGGTGAATGTTTACTTGAAATTTAAGTGCTCTTTGTGTTCTCTTTATAATGTTATTCCGTTTTGTATTTAATTATTTCTGAGATATGCATTTTTTATGTTCTCGTCTATTGATTAATTGTTGTGCATGACATGTTGCTTAATTCTGTATGTTGTAGCTTGGAGTTTGATTAATGCATGTGGTTTATTCTTTCTTGATTTCATATTAAATGTTGTTATAATTCAAACTCATATAAGAGAAATGAGTCTTGGGATTGCATCATGCCCTACCTGCTAGTGGTTGGGTGTATTGCAACCTGTTTAAGTAGAGTATCCTAGGCATGTGCATGGTCGGGTATGTTACAACTCAACACCTTGAAAAAGAGAGACGTTCAGATAATGAACCTATTATAAGGGGAAACCTCCTTATACATCATATGAATTCATCAATATAAGATGTTTCCAAATGAAAAGGTCTCCTTGGTATATATAAGAGACTGGGAGGTACAATTACAAATAATGGACCCAAGCCAACATAAATAGAATAAAAATACTAATGTAATATGCCCTAATTAAGGGGTAATGTGCCATTATTTAGGGCTTAGCATTCCCCTCCCTTTAGACAAGTGTTATTCGCAATGCTTGAGTAATTATGGATTCTTTTGTATAAAAGACTCATCTTCCCAAGTGGAATATTCAATAGGTAGTTTCTTCTACTTAATGAGATACTCTAAAATGGATTTATTCCTTAGGTGGAGAATTCTTTTGTGAGTGATAGATTCAGTATCCAATATGATTTTTCCTTCCTTGTTAAGATATGGAAATATAGTTTGAACTAGGATCTTGTGACCTATAACATTCTTTAAGCATGGAACATAGAAAAATGGGTGTACTCACGAAGATGCGGTAAAATACAATGTGTATTCCATAGTACCAAACGTTTCCAACACTTTATAAGGCCTGTTATCCCCAATTGGTAGGGATAACTAGGAGATCATGTATCGAGGCCCATAGGTCTTAGACATGGAGTACCGAGAGCAGGATTGACCTGAGCATGGACCTAGAGGGCCCATCCTTTTCTTCTTACATAAGCTTTATCTTATTAGCAGTAGCAGCATCCATCACCATCGGCTTGGTCCTGTATTAGAAGAGGTTCTTGCTCCATGAGGTAATTGGTCCAGGTATCATGGTATGTGTCACCTTTAATCATTGAAACCTTTAAATATATGTATTTGATTCCTTTTACCTCTAAAAACTGCTTGGATATTACATTAGCCCAGTTGATCATGCTTGGGGAGATTGGCAGGGTGCCCTAGCAAGCATGTGCCCATAGGTCTTGGTTTTCCACTAGGGTGATTTTTGAAAATCCATCGTCCGCTCCCATCATAGCACCATTGATTTCATCTTATCTCCCACTCATTTATCCCATTCCCCTTGTCCGGGCATTGGGTTGACCTATTTGTAGGATTGCACCTTATCTCGTGGGAAGAAGGGGCTAAAGGCCCAGAAGGTAAAAGCAACTGGTAAAAGATAAAATCCTAGAAATAAAACCTCGATATGCTTCACCCAGGGATCTCTGAGAAGGCAATAAATTATCTCTCAATAAAAAACAAGAGGAACCCAAAAAATAACAAACAAGACCTAGTCAAGAGGATAGGGGGTCTCATCACGAGCCAGCCTATTAGGTTCATGGGTACCTAACAGTATGACATTGCCACAATTTGGTTACCACGCTAGGGAAATGACATTTGGTTGTATGGCCAAGGGAAAGGGGGTCTCATCACTAGCCAACCTTCTCATCTCTATGAAATTACTTGTGGGTAACACTGTCAGCTCTAGTCACCATGCCAATGCAGTGTCCTCTAGTTAGCCCTTGGATAGAAAAAAAGAAAAATAAGAAGAAAAAGAAAATAATAAAGGCAAGAACAGGATTGGAAAAAATTGCATCCATGACAGGTACAACTCACCTTCTACAAAGGCACCAACAGATAACATTATGCATCCCTGGCTCTCACTTCACCCACATGTCTGGACATCCCCTAGCCACATCACCTCACTTGTATGGCTTGGATGAAACCTTCCTAGAGGCTTTCATTTTCTTGTGGATACTAGCCCAATAGGACGTCTTGTCTTTTTCCCTAGTCTTCTATTATAGGTTTTTGTAATGCCTTTGAGCTATTGACCAATGTATCAAGGTTTTTATGCATATGTTTGATAATATTAATGATGAAATATGATTGACATTGCTATGATCCATGTGACTAATGAGTCCATGGAGGGCGTATCTTTTGATGTGTAGGACCATGCCCGATGGACAGGTACCATTTGGACCGGTACACATGGGGAGATGATCAGTTCGGACCTCCATGGGGTTGAAGAGCCCACCATATGGATGCTGAAACCCCATGAAGGAGAAAAGATAGGATGGTGTTTGATCAGGGTTTTTCACTGAAGAAGAAGAGGATGTTCCATCAGGGGCACTTTGGCAGAGCTCGGCCTAGGGAGGTTGACCCACTTCAGATGAAACGTTTTCCCTGGATGGCCCAGGACGTCACCTTGAGCATATGACAGTTTGACAGGGCAGTTGGCACATGTGGCATGATGGAGAGGCCCAAATAGGGCTAACATTTTTCTCTTTAATGCTGCACTGGCCCTAAAAAGGGCTAGCGTCTCCCTCAGGGGGGCTTGATGTCTTATCTTTTCTCAGTTAGGGTTTTAAAATGAACATTTAATGTAAACCAATATTACTTTTGATATTCTAGCCTTGTCAACCTTTTTATGACCTAAAAAGTAAATTAGGTCATTCATACACTATATATTGAGGAGTTTTAGCCTCATTTTNTGGTACATATTGATGAGTCATAGTTGATGAGTAGTTGACACATGATTGGTACATACTTGGTTGCACTTGTTTATGGTACAAGTTGATTACAGATTGTTTGGTTCAGGTTGGTGCATGGTTGATGCACTTGTTTATGGTACAGGTTGAGGTACAAGTTGATGCATGGTTGATGCATGGTTTAGGTTTAATAGTACAGGTTTGTAGCAGTATATATCATAGTGATAGTGTGACATTGGTCCCATCATTATACTTCTACTTCAGGGAAGTTGGACGAGGCAAGGACAACTGGTTGTAGCCAGAGATCATAGGGGGTTGTATCATCCTTCTGGTTGTAGCCAGAGAATTGGGGAGTTGGAGCTTCCCTCGGGTTGTAGCCTAAGAAACTAGGGGGTTGGAGACTCCTTCCAGTTGCAGCTAGAAAACAAAGGAAGATGGTGCTTCCAATGAATGTAATTCTTCAAGACATGTAAGAAAAAGAATTATGGGGTTTTCTCCCGATTTGGGTTTCCACATAAAAAAATGGTGTATTGTGTATGTGTGTGATTATTCATTTCTTATTGCTCATTATTTGACAATAATTGTACATCGATATAACACTTGGATTATTTGAACAAAAAGGATTATAATTACACTATTATTGATTCACCCCCCCTCTCAGTAATCCAACAAAATGTATATGTAATGTGTAAATACATATGTAATAGGGTCGACCTAGTGATAAAGGGGTCTCATGTGCAAGTGTGAATATCTATATATAAGAGATAATGTATTCATTATTGGGAGGGGAATTATGAGTATGAATGGTTTTGGGTTATTTGGAGGGGGTTCCCCTATTCTTTAAGGAGTTATTGTGTAACTTATCTATATTGGAGTTGTGCTCCATGTTGATATTCTGTACATGGTATGTACTTCTATTATTTTATGACATTTTGAGTATTTTGGATCATAACATACATGAGTCATTAAAAGAATTAGGTGAATTCATGTATATATTATATAGAATAGAAATTCCTATGATAATAGATGAAATGATGTGAGTATTTCTAACTCATGAAGTTGAAAAACTTTCAGGAATTGTTAGAAATGACAACACGAAAGTTGCAGGTTAAAGTAGCTACATAATAAGAAATTACAGAAAAGCTTTGTTGGGAGAGACAAGGTGATATTTATGGAAAGTAGTGGTTGATAATACATGTGTATGTAATTATGAGATCATTCCAATTGATAGTTGGATCGATGGAAGTAAATGAATTGTAGTAGAAAAAAATTCTGAGATCACTTGTTTACATGAATATATATATAGTTTCTACCTGAGATATTGACAATTTGTTTGGCTGAGGAATGTCGAAATTGCAAAAAGAAAGGGTGTTGAATATGGTAGTGTTACAAGTCCATAAAGAAGACCAGTGCCTATTGTTGTAAGAGCCAAATTATTATGAGAAAAAGCTCATGTCTGGAAGTTTTGTTTTCCTACATGAAATGGTTTTGGGAATTTTAATTTAATAAATTACTGTCAAGTTGTTTTGTCTAAATGTAAATCAAGGAAATTTTAAGTAGGATGGTCTTGAATATGGTAGGGATGTAAGCCCATAAGGAATACTAATATCTACAATTGCAGATCCAAACATTATGAGCAGAAAGCTCATGCTTGGAATTTATTTATTTTTCTGTATAAAACATATTTGACATTTATTATTGAAATTATTATAACAGTATCTCATGATGACTGTATTTTTATAATACAGGTGAGATGATGGCTATTGAAGTTGGAAGCTCACGAAAAATAAAACCAGAAGGAAATCGAGCTCAATGATGAAGCCATGGAATGAAGAAATTCCAGTGGACTTGTTGCATCTAGAGTTCTTGAAGTCGCAACTCTGAAACTCCCTGGTCGAGTGCAATGGAGCCCTAGAGAGAAGTGGAATAATTTGAGGGATTGCATGGCAGAGAAAGGGGTTCATTTATTTGGGTTTTGAAGGGATGAGAGGAAAGGAAATCTTGCTAGTTGTAACTGCTGCCATAAATATAAATTATGAAGATCACTATACATGTTTTGGGTCGGAATGCCTATGTATACATGTTTAATTTTAGGTTAGAATGCTTAGGTATATAAGAGTTGGTTGGATTCCTTGTGTGGATTAAGGCCAAAGAGCCTAGATTTGTAATGTTAATAACATTGGAATGGTGTTGTGCATTGAGGACAATGCCAAAATAAGGGGAGGGGGATGTAAAATCCTAGTTTTAACCCTTATGAACTATAATGTATTATGTAACTGTGACTTAGGTTGGTGATCCGGTAAAGTAAAAAAGGGGAAAAAGTTCTTAGTAAATGTAATACTTCATATATATTAATAAAAATACAGTGATGGTTGAAATATGGACAAGGACAAAAGAGACAGGGGGCTATGATTCCACGAGAGAGGGGGCTTAAGGGGATAAGTCTTTTATTATTATTTTTATTTACCATAATTGATTTTATTGAGAAACGTGGTTACATGGGATTCCTGGGGAAGGATATATGGTTCTTTATTTCCAAGTAATTATATAAACCCATCCTTGGTTTGTTTGGGGGTTCACTTGTTTTTATTCATTCATTGTACACCCTTCTCACTCTTTCATATTTGGGAGCCTCATTCTTATTGAATTTGTGTGCTCTTGGTCTGAGCATGGATATGAATGGGTACATGAGGGTATCTTTGGGGGAAGTTGGGGGTATCTCTTCCTATGGTTCATCTTCTTCCCCTTGTTTCCTTGTTTTTCTTCCTCTTCACAGCTACATTGTTGAATGGTTGTAATATTTTACTGATCATTCTAGGAGGGTGTGGATGCTCGTGTGCATGAGTTTGATGGAAGTTCAAATAGAAATATCCACAACTAAGAATCCTTGGAGTTCCAATAGGGATATTTCCTGACCAGTAGCATTGGAACCCTAGAGAGAAATGGAACAACCTCAAGGACTACATCAAAGAGAAAGCTCTTCATTTCTTTGGGTTGTGCAGGTTGAGGGGGAAATAGAGATAGAAATTACGATTTGTTGTGTGGTTGGGAAACCTCAGAGCTATTTATCCAAATATTTTGTATTTTAGATTTTTCCTAGGAACGATCCTTGTGGATTCATGGCCCTGGCTCAGGGGTGACCTGTTGTTGAGAGTAAATGAACAACAATGTGTATGGTTGGGAGGAACGTCCTTGGTCTCCAACCCGTTGGTGAATGTTTACTTGAAATTTAAGTGCTCTTTGTGTTCTCTTTATAATGTTATTCCGTTTTGTATTTAATTATTTCTGAGATATGCATTTTTTATGTTCTCGTCTATTGATTAATTGTTGTGCATGACATGTTGCTTAATTCTGTATGTTGTAGCTTGGAGTTTGATTAATGCATGTGGTTTATTCTTTCTTGATTTCATATTAAATGTTGTTATAATTCAAACTCATATAAGAGAAATGAGTCTTGGGATTGCATCATGCCCTACCTGCTAGTGGTTGGGTGTATTGCAACCTGTTTAAGTAGAGTATCCTAGGCATGTGCATGGTCGGGTATGTTACAACTCAACACCTTGAAAAAGAGAGACGTTCAGATAATGAACCTATTATAAGGGGAAACCTCCTTATACATCATATGAATTCATCAATATAAGATGTTTCCAAATGAAAAGGTCTCCTTGGTATATATAAGAGACTGGGAGGTACAATTACAAATAATGGACCCAAGCCAACATAAATAGAATAAAAATACTAATGTAATATGCCCTAATTAAGGGGTAATGTGCCATTATTTAGGGCTTAGCATTCCCCTCCCTTTAGACAAGTGTTATTCGCAATGCTTGAGTAATTATGGATTCTTTTGTATAAAAGACTCATCTTCCCAAGTGGAATATTCAATAGGTAGTTTCTTCTACTTAATGAGATACTCTAAAATGGATTTATTCCTTAGGTGGAGAATTCTTTTGTGAGTGATAGATTCAGTATCCAATATGATTTTTCCTTCCTTGTTAAGATATAGAAATATAGTTTGAACTGGGATCTTGTGACCTATAACATTCTTTAAGCATGGAACATAGAAAAATGGGTGTACTCACGAAGATGCGGTAAAATACAATGTGTATTCCATAGTACCAATCGTTTCCAACACTTTATAAGGCCTGTTATCCCCAATTTGTAGGGATAACTAGGAGATCATGTCTCGAGGCCCATAGGTCTTAGACATGGAGTACCGAGAGCAGGATTGACCTGAGCATGGACCTAGAGGGCCCATCCTTTTCTTCTTACATCAGCTTTATCTTGTCAGCAGTAGCAGCATCCATCACCATCGGCTTGGTCCTGTATTAGAAGAGGTTCTTGCTCCATGAGGTAATTGGTCCAAGTATCATGGTATGTGTCACCTTTAATCATTGAAACATTTAAATATATGTATTTGATTCCTTTTACCTCTAAAAACTGCTTGGATCTTACATTAGCCCGGTTGATCATGCTTGGGGAGATTGACAGGGTGCCCTAGCAAGCCTGTGCCCATAGGTCTTGGTTTTCCACTAGGGTGATTTTTGAAAAGCCATCGTCCGCTCCCATCATAGCACCACTACTTTCATATTATCTCCCACTCATTTTTCCCATTCCCCTTGTCTGGGCATTGGGTTGACCTGTTTGTAGGATTGCACCTTATCTCATGGGAAGAAGGGGCTAAAGACCCAGAAGGTAAAAGCAGTTGATAAAAGATAAAAGCCTAGAAATAAAACCTCGATATGCTTCACCCAGGGATCTCTGAGAAGGCAATAAAATGTCTCTCAATAAAAAACAAGAGGGACCCAAAAAATAACAAACAAAACCTAGTCAAGAGGATAGGGGGTCTCATCACGAGCCAGCCTATTAGATTCATGTATACCTAACAGTATGACATTGCCATAATTTGGTTACCACGCCAGGGAAATGACATTTGGTTGTATGGCCAAGGGAAAGGGGGTCTCATCACGAGCCAACCTTCTCATCTCTATGAAATTACTTGTGGGTAACAATGTCAGCTCTGGTCACCATGCCAATGCAGTGTCCTCTAGTTAGCCCTTGGATAGAAAAAAAGAAAAATAAGAAGAAAAAGCAAATAAAAGAAAATAATAAAGGCAAGAACAGGATTGGAAAAAATTGCATCCATGACAGGTACAACTCACCTTCTACAAAGGCACCCACAGATAACATTATGCATCCCTGGCTCTCACTTCACCCACATGTCTGGACATCCCCTAGCCACATCACCTCACTTGTATGGCTTGGATGAAACCTTCCTAGAGACTTTCCTTTTCTTGTGGATACTAGCCCAATAGGACATCTTGTCTTTTTCCCCAGTCTTGTATTGTAGGTTTGTGTAATGTCTTTGAGCTATTGACCAATGTATCAGGGGTTTTATGCATATGTTTGATAATATTAATGATGAAATATGATTGACATTGCTATGATCCATGTGACTAATGATCCCATGTAGGGCGTATTTTTTGATGTGTAGGACCATGCCCGATGGACAGGTACCATTTGGACCGGTACACATGGGGAGATGATCAGTTCAGACCTCCATGGGGCTGAAGAGCCCACCATATGGATGCTGAAACCCCATCAAGGAGAAGAGATAGGACGGTGTTTGATCAGGGTTTTTCACCGAAGAAGAAGAGGATGTTCCATCAGGGGAACTTTGGCAGAGCTCGGCCTAGGGAGGTTGACCCACTTCAGATGAAACGTTTTCCCTGGATGGCCCAGGACGTCACCTTGAGCATATGACAGTTTGACAAGGCAGTTGGCACATGTGGCATGATGGAGAGGCCCAAATAGGGATAACATTTTTCTCTTTAATGTTGCACTGGCCCTAAAAAGGGCTAGCATCTCCCTCAGGGGGGATTGATGTCTTACCTTTTCTCAGTTAGGGATTTATAATGAAAATTTAATGTAAACCAATATTACTTTTGATATTCTAGCCTTGTCAACCTTTTTATGACCTAAAAAGTAAATTAGGTCATTCATACACTATATATTGAGGAGTTTTAGCCTCATTTTATCATGATTCATCACTCACTCATTAGTGAGGTCTAATTTTTAGCACCCTACTTGGGTATTTTGTTGGTTTAGTGAGGCACACTTGTTGAAGGAAGGCATTTCTTGGCATTTTATGGTGTTTCTCTTGAAGGACGGTGTTACAACTAGGGTTTGCATCGTTATTTCTTGATGAATTGTAAGTATTTTTTTGCAAAACTTCTTGATTGAATGGTTGTAGTCTTATTTTCTTACATGTATTTATAATTTGTTGAATCAAAGCCCTAGGTGAAAAGCATAGAAGTAGGTCCTTGTCTCAAGTCCCCTAAAAGAGAAACTTTTCAGCCATTGAAGAAGGAAAAGAGCCTAGCCTTTGCTACACTCTTCTAATTTTCTTCCCTATTAGCTAGTTATACCTTCCAAAGGTCAATAAGGAGGATACATCCTAGGCCTAGGTTATATACACCTAGGGCCATTTTTCTTTTAGAGTTTGATTATAGAGCCTTGTTGTAGCAACACTCTCCCTCATTGCACTCTCTTGTCTTGATTTATCTTTCATGCTAGCCATTTTTTCCAAGTCAACCTAAGGAAGGAGGAGAGAGCATGAGGCCTTTCTTTAGCAACACCGTAGTGAACCTCTCTCCCCTACGGATTTGATTCTGAGGCCCTTCCATAGCAGCACTTCATAACTCTTCCCTCTAGTCCTTAGTCGTCTTCCTTCAACCCTTGTGTCCTCTACTAAATTGACTCCATTAACCCTGAGGCACTGATCTTAGACCTCCAACATTAAAGTAGAATTGGATCTAAAACACTCTCAAACCTTTTTTGAATTGAAACCCTAACCTACTAACCCTAGGTTGTTGATGTCATCTTTGGTTATTTCATCTTTGATGCAGCAATGTCTTGTTTTAAGAGCAATTGAATGGTGGTTTAAGCATTAATTGAATAGAGTGTTTATTGGTTACCTTGAATGCCACATTGTTCCAATATTTATTGGTGGAGTGTCATATCTTTTTATTTCTATTAATAAACATTGATTTCATCAACATTTATTGCTATATTTCTCATATACATTTATCAAACAGTCTTATGAAGTACTAACCCTTTGAAATCTAGCTTGCATATATTAGTTTTTTGTTGCTTTGTTCCAGGCACGTGTTCTTCATTGGGGATTTACTTTATTATTGGATATTTAGCCAGGACTATCTTTGGGTGGTGACTTGTGAAAGGGTAATTTGTCCTTGTCCTTTGTTCTTTTCCCTTTCAAAACCCCAAGTCACTGAGGACGTCTCCCCTGGGTCTAACCTCCCTAAAGAGAAAGAACCTACCCATCGTAGTGACATTGGGTGGGATAGGTTCTTGTTACACAAGTTTGGCCTTCTACCTTATAGCCTTTACTCCTAGCTACAAACTGTGTGATAACAAGGCCCATAGTACCTTATTGAAAATTTATTATCCTTCTTATATTGCTTAAGGGACATCTGTTTGTATGGTTGTAGTCTTAAAAATACCCAATCCTCTACTTCAAAACTTCTTTCACTACGATGTTGATCTACTTGTTGTTTCATGTAATTTTGTGCCATGGTCAGGTTGTCCTTTAATATTTGGAGAAGTTGTTGTTGATACTCGATGTGATAATACACTACTTGAACCTTAGATTTTTATTTTAGAGAAGAAGTGATGGACAGTGGGTGATATCCATAGAACGCCATAAATGGTGTCATTTTTTTTGTGGTATGAAAGGAAGTGTTATAACACCATTCTGCTGAGGGTAATCACTTGAAGCATTGTGTTTGTTTATCAAAGACAAAGCAACGAAGGTATCCTTCCAAACATTTGTTCACTATCTCAATTTGTCCATCATATTGAGGATAATAAGATGAGCTACGAGCCAATTGAGTACCTAAACAAGAAAATAACTCTGTCCAAAAATTTCCAGTGAAGATGGGATCTCTGTCACTTACAATAATCTTTGGGATTCCATGTAGCTTTTTAACTACATCCATGAATGTGGTGGCAACTGTATTTTATTTGAAAGAACAAGAGAGTACATAAAAGTGTGTGCACTTGGTTAGTCTATCAACAATAACCATGATGACACCCTTTCCTTCATACTTTGGTAACCCTGTGATGAAATCCATGGAAACCTCCTTGCAATGCTGACTTGGGATGGCTAATGATTGTAAAATACTTGGGGTATTAATTGTATGCACCTTATTTTGTTGGAAAACCAAACATTCTATCACAACCCTTTGAACATCAATTTTAAGTCCATCCCAAAAAAATTCCTTCTTGATCCTGTGATAGGTTTTCAAAAATATTGAGTGCCCTCCTACCGGAGAGGTGAGTAATTCCAAAATTACCTTTTGTTTTAGTTGGGAGTTATTATCTAAATATAAGAAATCTTTGTACCATAGTGAATCATTTTTCCATGTAAATGTATCTGATGCACTAAAATCATGCTGCAACCTTTGAATGAGAGTCCACACTTTTTTGTCATTCTTCCATTCATCCCTTGATTATGTTACCCAATCAGGTTGGATGATAAAGATAGCACATAGAAAGGCCTCAACATATTCATCCTTTCTTGAGAGTGAAACTGCCACAACATTTTGCTTCCTTTTTTTGTAGATTATTTCAAAATCATAACCCAACATCTTGGTCACCCATTTTTGTTGTTCTTCTAAAGATAATCTTTGTTCCAAGAAGTATTTAAGACTATGATGATCTGATTTGACCTTGAAGTGCCTACCTATTAGGTAAGGGCACCATTTCTTCAATGAATATAGTATTTCCATCATTTTCTTCTCATAATGGGTTTGTGTAAATCATTTCCCTTGAGTGACCGACTTTCAAAAGCAAGGGTCCTTCCTTATTGCATTAGAAACACACCAATATCATTTCCTGAGGCATCACATTCCACAATAAAGGTTTTTATGAAGTATAGTATGGTCAAGACAAGAGCTTTGCACATCACCTTTATATTCAATCTTTGGAATTTCTCAATGTTCTCTGCAACTGAACCATTTTTCTTGAGATTTATGAATTGGATAAAGAAGGTATTTCTCCTTGTATCCTCATAGTGTGCTATCATTTCTTACCTGAAAATTTTCCAAGTGAAAAGTGATTTGCAAGAACATATCCATCGATACCACACAAATTGATTGGGTTCTAAATATAAAGATGCAATTCATACCTTGTGTGTGTGGCACATCATTTAGATCAAATAATTGCTTCATATAGAGTATCCATGTGGTTGTATCCTTGCCATCAAACTTCCTCATATCAATCTTAGGAAAGTTGTTGTTATTCAACCCAAAGTTGGAGTTTCTCCAGTCTTGATTCATCTTCCTTTTGTCCTCATCGTGAATTTCATCGGATACATTGTCACTTTCAAGTGGCCTCTCTATTAGAAAAAATTTTAATCCTTCCATGATCTCCCCTTTTAAACCATCCATATTAGTATCAATTATTGCTTCTATCTTAGCTTCAATTAAATCCATCATCCCTTGTAGTTAATCTTTTGTTACTTCCTTATTTTGTAAATCATTTATGTCCCTGCACATTTCTTCACCTTCATCAAGAGTCCAAGTAGGGTTGGCTAAAGGATTATTTGTTTTAGAAGTTCCCTTTCTTGGTGGCATGTTGGCCAAGTATCAATTCAAGGTAGGAATTCCTAACTAACTTAGGGAGAGGTCCTCACAGACAAGGGAGTGTCAGGTGCTATAGATCTTTGATATACATGTAGGGTCCAACAATAGTACTTGGCCCAATATCTTAGGGCACTAACTAAGGAGGCTTGACCATGCCCCTAGTCGTACTATCTAACTACCCAGGTACTAGAGAGTGATCTCCCCTAGTTTTTTTCTTGGTGTACTATAGAAACAATATGACCAAAAGGTTTACTCAGTAAGTATCAAAATTCTAGGGGGTATCCTGATATACGCTAGGTACGTGGGAGCTCAAATCCGTAATAGTGTTGTCTAATGTGAAATCGTTTGAAAGGGGCCTTCCAATATACTCTAAGTACATGAAAGAACCACACATTCCCTAGGTTGTAGAATTGACCAATAACGATAGCTCCTACATTTAGATATGCTGGAACATGTTTGTACCTTTTAAACCTTGATTCGGAGGTTGTTCTACTAGCTGAACTTTCATATGTTGTATCTTTACAATTTCATCCCTTCTAGGTATGCAATTTCATTCTGTAGTTCTTTGATATGTCCTCTCTGTAATTCCACAGGTCTGGTTAATTTTTTATGTGTCAAGTGGAAGTTATGGTGACTTCCCCACGCCTTGCTTATTTTTCTCCTTTCCAGGAGAGCATACTTGTAAAGTGTGCCAAGAGCACAATATATGATATCATATTCTAATAATTTCACCGTAGATACTATAGACCGTCCACTATCCAATGCAATGGGTCTCACTTAATTTGGATACTCGGGTGAAATCATGAAGATGGGTGTCTATTTTTCTTGTTTTATGAGAAAAAAAAACTATATTTTCACAAGTTCTACAACTTTCGGCATACAAAACTATTTTTTTTGTTTAGAATTTGACTTTAAAGTAAAAACAAAACTTGTGGAGAATTTTGTTATCTTTCCAATGACTATTTTTCAATTTTTGTTTTTTAAGATTTGATATGTCAATTTGACAATTGTTTAACAGTATGTTCCTTAAACATGAAAGGAATGATAATGAGTTAATTTTTCCTCCAACAATGTATCTATTATTAAACTTATTTTTTTAACAAATGAAATATACTGCAACAATATACATAGACTCTATTTTATTATGACTATAATTTTGAATCTAACAGATGAATATTATAATTTCTAAATTTTTTTGAAGTTGACCAAGATGAAAACATTGTATATTTTAGACACATGTTTTTCTCCACCTTGTATCTATCTTAATTTTTACTTAAAAGAAAAATCTAAAAATACCCTTTTGAAAAGAACAATTTAAGGATTATGAATATAATTTTTTCTAAAATTGTCACTGTGTATTTATAGAGATAAAGATATTTCATTTCATTGAATCATAATGTATGCTGAAAATATTATGCAGTGATATTTTTAAAAAATTAAATAAAATTAGATAAAAATAATGAAAATAATGAAAATGAAAACAAATTATAGGAATTGAAAGTAGATTCAATTTTGCAAATGCTGGTGTCATTTTTGAAACCAATTTTTGAGTATTTGCAGGAGTCTGCAACCTCCAAAGTTCAAGAAAGCTTGAGGAAATTCTTTGGTTTCTATTTATAGTCCCAATTTCTAGTTTTCGGCCGAAAGACTAAATTCTAATGGAAACCGTCAAAACTAAATGGTTTCCAAGGTTTTCGGTGGAAAAAACCTGGTTTTGGCCGAAAGATGGTTGAGCGAATTTCATCGGTTGGAAAAAATGAAAAGACACGTCGTATCGTTTCCTTTCACGCCAAATCGTATAAATATGATTTCGTCCGAACAAATTTAATACAATTCATCGCTTGTTTGATGGTTTTTTAGAGCACCTAAACAAATTTTTGAAACATCTTTTTGGTTTTTGTTGAATAAGGTAATTGATGTTTGTTCAAGCTTTTATTGGAATAACAATGTATATGTTGAAAGATAAATGTTGAGCATTTTTGTAAGGTGAAGTCTTTGTTGAACATATCTTTTACATATAACTATAAAAGTCATGGGAAACAAAAGTTTGTGCAACAGAAAATTTGATCGCACTCAAGATGATACTCTCCATAACGAACAAAGGAAAGATCATTATTGGAGAAAGAAACGAGAACGTGCAAATATTGAAGAAATAAATGATGATAATGGAGAAAGAGATTTTCAACAAGAAGAAGTCCACCCAGGTATGCATGCACATATTTTCTATATTAAAAGTATAGAATTCAAATTTAAAATATTGTTTAATATAATTGATTGTAATTACAATTTGATGTTTTTCAAAAAATATATATATATTTGTCTCATAATGTTGAAGAAGACATTGAAACCTAAATTGAAGAAGAAGACGTTGAAACTGAAATTGAAGAAGAAGACAAATCACCTATAGGTATGTACATAAATTTAGATAATACAAGATGAACACTTGTATATATAGTTTAGTGAACTTCTGTTCAGGTTTTGTTTTTTAATATAAACTTTAAATTGAAATATGCAAGAGAATCTATCAACATTGATGATGAAATATTAGAAAATGTTGATACTGGCAAATTTGGGAAAAAAAAAGCTAAGCATTATATAATTTATAGAACTAAGAATATGTATAATATTTTTTTCAAAGATGAATCAGTAACAATACAAGCTCAACTTTTACTCTGTCTAATAAAGTCAATAAAGTTAAAATAAGCTACATCATTATTGGGTATTCAAAAGTTGACAAAGGATACAAAGGTGAAACAAAATGTCTTTGACAATATAACTAGTGTATTAAAAGATTTTGGAAAATCTAAAAAAAAAGATGTCAGTGTTGCACGTAGAGTGATACAAACAATAGTTGTTTCATCTAGCAATATAAAAGATCGTTTGACACGACACATGGAAAAAATGATGGGAACGTCAAGAAAAATATTGCACAAACATAGAAAATTTTGATTGCAAATAGATGCAAATGATGAACTGGCTTGTTGGACAGTAATTTCTAGACAACCCTACAAAGATAGACTTNTTTGTTTTTTAAGATTTGATATGTCAATTTGACAATTGTTTAACAGTATGTTCCTTAAACATGAAAGGAATGATAATGAGTTAATTTTTCCTCCAACAATGTATCTATTATTAAAATTATTTTTTTAACAAATGAAATATACTGCAACAATATATAGAGACTCTATTTTATTATGACTATAATTTTGAATCTAACGGATGAATATTATAATTTCTAGAATTTTTTGAAGTTGACCAAGATGAAAACATTGTATATTTTAGACACATGTTTTCCTCCACCTTGTATCTATCTTAATTTTTACTTAAAAGAAAAATCTAAAAATACCCTTTTGAAAAGAACAATTTAAGGATTATGAATATAATTTTTTCTAAAATTGTCACTGTGTATGTTTAGAGATAAAGATATTTCATTTCATTGAATCATAATGTATGCTGAAAATATTATGCAGTGATATTTTTAAAAAATTAAATAAAATTAGATAAAAATAATGAAAATGAAAACAAATTATAGGAATTGAAAGTAGATTCAATTTTGCAAATGGTGGTGTCATTTTTGAAACCAATTTTTGAGTATTTGCAGGAGTCCTCAACCTCCAAAGTTCAAGCAAGCTTGAGAAAATTCTTTGGTTTCTATTTACAGTCCCAATTTCTAGTTTTCGGCCGAAAGACTAAATTCTAATGGAAACCGTCAAAACTAAATGGTTTCCAAGGTTTTCGGCAGAAAAAACCTGGTTTCGGTCGAAAGATGGTTGAGCGAATTTCATCGGTTGGAAAAAATGAAAAGACACATCGTATCGTTTCCTTTCACGCCAAATCGTATAAATATGCTTTCGTCCGAACAAATTTAATACAATTCATCGCTTGTTTGATGGTTTTTTAGAGCACCTAAACAAATTTTTGAAACATCTTTTTGGTTTTTGTTGAATAAGGTAATTGATGTTTGTTCAAGCTTTTATTGGAATAACAATGTATATGTTGAAAGATAAATGTTGAGCATTTTTGTAAGGTGAAGTCTTTGTTGAACATATCTTTTACATATAACTATAAAAGTCATGGGAAACAAAAGTTTGTGCAACAGAAAATTTGATCGCACTCAAGATGATACTCTCCATAACGAACAAAGGAAAGATCATTATTGGAGAAAGAAACGAGAACGTGCAAATATTGAAGAAATAAATGATGATAATGGAGAAAGAGATTTTCAACAAGAAGAAGTCCACCCAGGTATGCATGCACATATTTTCTATATTAAAAGTATAGAATTCAAATTTAAAATATTGTTTAATATAATTGATTGTAATTACAATTTGATGTTTTTCAAAAAATATATATATATTTGTCTCATAATGTTGAAGAAGACATTGAAACCTAAATTGAAGAAGAAGACGTTGAAACTGAAATTGAAGAAGAAGACAAATCACCTATAGGTATGTACATAAATTTAGATAATACAAGATGAACACTTGTATATATAGTTTAGTGAACTTCTGTTCAGGTTTTGTTTTTTAATATAAACTTTAAATTGAAATATGCAAGAGAATCTATCAACATTGATGATGAAATATTAGAAAATGTTGATACTGGCAAATTTGGGAAAAAAAAAGCTAAGCATTATATAATTTATAGAACTAAGAATATGTATAATATTTTTTTCAAAGATGAATCAGTAACAATACAAGCTCAACTTTTACTCTGTCTAATAAAGTCAATAAAGTTAAAATAAGCTACATCATTATTGGGTATTCAAAAGTTGACAAAGGATACAAAGGTGAAACAAAATGTCTTTGACAATATAACTAGTGTATTAAAAGATTTTGGAAAATCTAAAAAAAAAGATGTCAGTGTTGCACGTAGAGTGATACAAACAATAGTTGTTTCATCTAGCAATATAAAAGATCGTTTGACACGACACATGGAAAAAATGATGGGAACGTCAAGAAAAATATTGCACAAACATAGAAAATTTTGATTGCAAATAGATGCAAATGATGAACTGGCTTGTTGGACAGTAATTTCTAGACAACCCTACAAAGATAGACTTCAGAAAATGTTAAAGAATTGTCCCGTAATTGTTGGTTGGAAGAATCTCGTGTTTCACCACATACAAGGGATGTGTTGCAACAAAGAATAAAATGAAAACAATACGAATAACATCCAAAACATATATTTCCAATGACACAAATAGAATTGTTCAATAAGTTCAAAGAAGACCACAAAGAAGTTAAAATTTCCATCAATACATTTGTGCAACAAAAGCCATGGTTTGTTAGACCCATCACTGTTTGTGACACTTGTTGTTGTTGTTATCATGTGGAATTTGAGTTTTATTATGACACTTTTTTTTTTTTTTTGGTAAAATTTTATGGAGAAGTTCACCTCCTCCCACATTCTGTGCTTTTATATCTGAAATTCTATGTGAAAGAGAAGGTGATGATTTATTTTACGAAAACAAATGTGTTGGTGGAAAGAAACGTGATCGTTGTGGAAATCTAAGTTTGTTTCATTCAAAGTATCATATTGATATGAATGATCAATAATTTTCTAATATAACAGTCAATTGGAAGAGATATGAATATATCAACAACACGACTCCACATTCTTCAAATATTATTTCCAAAAGGATTGATTTGAGAGTAGATAAAATCTGTGTGATAGATTTTTTGAAGAATTTTGAGGAAGAAAATTATACATACACCAAGCATTCACATAGAGATCCATGGAAAGATCTACAATTAAAACAATCCCATGAAGTGTTTGCACCATGGACAATTTGGTCTATAGTTGATTTTGAAGAGAATTACACATTCGTTGCACAAAAAGAAATACAGAGTGAATAATATCATTCTTATCAAGTCACGATATTTGTCCACGTTCTATATAGACATGCTTAATGGAGTCTTGATAACATAGAAAGCACCAATGATAATCGACATTTGATTAAAGAATATCAGTTTTATATAAGTGATGATCAAGAACACGACACACATTATGTACAACATTGTTTTGATAAATTTTATGATTCATTGAAATAATGCGAAATCGGATTCGATCGACATTGGATATGGTCAGATGGGTGTGTGAGTCAGTTCAAATCTTCATGATCATTCTATTGGTTATGTCGTCTTCATAAAAAATCAAACATTACACATAGTTGGAATTCTTTTTAGACTAGTCATGGAAAAGGAGAGCATGAAGGTGCAGGGGCATGTGTAAAATGAGCACTTTGAAGGCTTCATATGAACCCTCATGTCGATCGATTTGAATCTGTTGAAAAAGTTGTTGAATGGTGAAAACTGGTGCTAAGACATGAATATAATCCATCAAGGGATGTGGTGTGTCTATATATAAATGTTACACATTTACACGAGATAGTTTTATTTGAACGTGTTCAAATTTATATTCAATCTTCAATCATTTTCTTGAGAGATTTCAAGTTAACAAGTTCTTGTCTTGTGCAGGTTTTTTTGGTATGTTGGAATCCAAGATGTAAATATATCAATCCCATATGACGCCAGTACAATACCTGGGACACAAAAAATACATTCAGTTAAAACAAAACGTTATCAAAATGTGTTTGCATTAGATAGAAGAAATGAGTCTTGTTTTTGTTCACTTTGCATAGAGGACCAGAATCCATAGATATTTGTGAAAATGAAAATGCATAATATGTTAAATCTTAGAGACATACCAAAATTAATGTAAAAGGGAAAATTCCACTTGCAATCTCAGAGGAGATGGAATCAAATGAAACTATAGTGTTAGTTGATGGAGATAGAGTTTATGATCTTGTTAGAGAAGGTAATTTTTATGTTTAATTTTTTTCAAATAAATTGTAGATGTACTTGTGTGATAATCCAACACGAACTATTTGTTGTCCAATATATCCAATTATTTGCAGGAGATGTATTTTCCATGGTTGCACCTGGAGACAACACTAAAAACGTGAAATATTATTTGATGCAATGCACAGAACAAAAGATGAGGCTATTAGAAGATTTTGATGATAACAATTTTATATATGAAAGAGGATCCATTGTATTGAAAGGATATTTTTTTCAAGAAACCCATCAAACCGATACTCAT
>JZKD02S2442922.1:9538-27488 GCA_000966675.3 Picea glauca
AGTGTTACCCTCTAAGTGTTGGCGATGGTGTCTTTTATGTCACAAAGATATCATTTGAATATAGTTGCATTTTCTTTCCTATTCTTGGCATCTGAAGAGGCTCCAAGTGATAAGTATCGTGCTCCATGACAGGGTTTGGGTTTAGTGGAAAAAAATGAGTACTTTGGATGCTTCCATCCCATCATGGATATCAGGATGAGTATCCATGAATAATGAAATTTTGTCCCTGGATCCTATGCATCCTTGTAGTCATATAGGAACATATTCAACAAATAAGGGGCCCAAATGAATGTGATGCCCTTGGCACACTGTGCTACAGTTGCGACAACCCCGGCTGGGACTTCCTCCTTGCGGAATTTCTTGAGAAACTTGTATGCCATAATTTTTGTGTCCATTCTTGTCAAGATGTCATTAATATGCCTAATAATGATTCCGTGTGATCCCCTTTCATTTCCATATTTCTTCTTCATCTCCTCAAGCAATGCTTTATCCTTTTTTTTTTTCTCTAGGAACTGTGTGAGATCCATACCTTGTCATTGCAGCCTTGTGATGTATGCGATGAGATCTACATATATTGAAACAAGCTATTCCAACCATAGATATCCTCCATGTATGACCGCCATCAACTGCTTGACGCAACTATTTGCATATTGGCCTCTCCCAAAGTGTGGTAGGTCCAATAGACCTAGAATTCTAGTTTTTTCTAGTCTTGTTGCCCACTAGCCTGGTTGATTGATTGGTTCCCCAAAGGGTCCTATACCCACAATCTATAGGTAGAATTTCTTGGTGAACTCTGGGAACTTGTTCATGACCATTACATCATGGTTTGAGTACCTCAATTTCTATACATAACCTAACAAGTTTGTTGGTACATGTACCCATTCCAGTATGCACGAAAAAACAATTGTTGCGATGGGTTGTCTGCGTGGTGACCTAGGTACTATCTACTTGTCCTTTCGCTATGGTCGTTGACTCGAGGTTCTAGCCTCGATTATTCATTCTTCGGCATACTCCTCTGGTTGGCCAGTGACATCTTCCACTGCTCCCTCCCATCATTGTTTTGACGTGGTTGTCTATGATTCTTCTGGCACGATCATTTCTTCCTGGTTTGGAGCCATCCCATTGACTCTTGGGGCTTCTTCAGGGTTTGTTGGGTGCCCTAGGTTTCCTACGTCTTTAGCCGGTTGGCCCTGTCCTTCTTGTGACATCTCAATGTCCATACCCATTATTGTTTTCTGCTGGGTTTCCTCCATAATGGGTGTGGGACTTCCTGTGTTGTATCTGATGATGGTATTTCATCCACATTGACGACTTATGGTGGCTGAGATGGTTGTTTTTCGCTTCCCTATGGTTGTGATTGTGCTCTGGTACTACCTCAGGGTTGTCTAGCAATCTGGATCGACTCTCCCTATTTAGGTGGTGCCATGGTGGTAAAGTTGTTGTTCATCGAGCTTAGTAGCCTTTGAAACCTCTACAACATTCACTCTATGTTGTGTATGCTCTATTTCTCTGTGCCCTTTCGAATTTCGTAATAACCTTTTCACTCTCGCATCCCTGCTTTGTATCGGTGTCGTGTGAAGCTTTTTGGAGACATTTACATGGTTATGCTTTAATTGAACCGTAGGTTCCTTCGTAATTGAGATTGATTTCCATTTCCGTCACTAGTTAGCATGATTAATGCCATCCCATCAGTCATTTCTGACATTCAATTCCGATAGTCACCGTCAATTGGTGCCTCTTTTTCCATATCGGTCGTTCCCGCTTGTTTCCTCTTTGTAGTGACCATTGGACTTGTCTCCATCGGGATAATATTGTTGAGTGTGCATTCTCTTTCTATTTTTAGCATGTTCTCAATCTAGTTTGGATGCACTCTACCCCCGTTGTTACCTTTTGATGCCCTACACTATATCTATTTTTTTGTTTTTTTCCTGTGCAGTGGATTTCAATTCGTGGGTGGTTGATTGTCCTTGTATAGCTTCAATCAACTCATATTGATCATTCCTTAGAGTTTTGTGGCTCCTAAGTCCTTCAAATATACAACTCCCACATCCAGGACATATTTTACTTCGTATGGTCCTAACTAGTTCATCCTGAGTTTTCCTAGGTGTTAAAGGGATTTACCATCATACATAAACACTAAGTCTCATTCTTTGAACATTTTCCTCTTGATATGTTTGTCATGCTAATATTTTTCCCTTGCTTTCTGAACTTCTTGGTGGAATCTTTCTAGGATCTTATCTTCCTCCATGATCACCAATTGACTCAGCCTATCCTGTACTGTGCCTCATTCTGTCATGTTCGTAATTGCTGCTACACGCAGACTGGGTATCAAAAATTCTAATGACATCATTGCTTCTTGTCCATATACCAATATGAATGGCATGTGTCCTTTCAAATTATTTCCTATGGTCCTGTATACCCACAATACTACTGGTATTTTTAGGTCCCAATCGTCTCTATTAACGTTATAGATCTTTGTTAATGCATTTTCCAGGATTTTGTTAAATGCTTCTACTGTTCCATTTTCCTGTGGGTGTGCGGGTGATATCATGTACTCTTTTGATGGTGAAGTTAAAATTCCTTAGTCATAGCCTTAATAGTATTGTTAATGAAGTGAGTTCCTTGGTCACTCATCAAAATCCTTGGGCAACCAAATCTAGTGATCACATGTTCAAATAGGAAGTTTGATGTTGTCTATGTGCTGCAATATTTGACTGGTGTTGCTTCTGCCCATCTTGTCAGGTATTTTGTCACGGTGATAATGTACCTTGTTCCTATCCTCTTGGAGGGTGGTTTAATTGGTCCCACAAAATATATTTCCCATTTTTCGAGTACCTACAAAGTTACATGTGGTCACAGGGGCATCTCGTCCCTTCTATTCGGTTTACCAACCCTCTGACATACATCACATTTCTACCAGTACTCTTTCGAGTCTCTGTGAAAGGTTAGCCACCATAGTCCTATGCACAATACCTTCTGTGCAGTAGATTTGTGATGCAGGAGCATCGCCAACAACAAGCAAGTGCGGAGGCGGAAGATAGCTGGGACAAGAGCCAGTGCATTTCAACACGTTGCAAAAGTGTTTCGAGATGTTTTGAAATAAATGTGCGGATGTTAATGTAATATTTAAGAGGAAGCACACTTAGATATTGTAAACAGATCTTGAGTGATCCTCTCTCATCTATAGTAGGTGAAGGCATTAATACATAATTAATGTGAGTAGGTAGATTTAAATGTAGATTAGACAGTTTAGAGTGTAGGAGGGAAAACCGACTATAGACACCCTCATCTTGTATCATTGTAGTATTAGCATGATCAATAGAGAATAGAGCACAAAGAGGAGAAGAAGCAGAGAATTGTATTTGAAAACACCCATGTACAGAAGTCTTGAATTAATACATGAAGCTTTGATTCAGACTTATGGTGTTGTGATATTCTCTGTGTATGTATGTTGAATAGTATGCTTATAGCTATTTTACTCTTTATGTTATGCATTTTTTGTTACGCTATGTATGAATGATTTCTTGTTGAATGTTTGAAATCTGAGAGAGAGAGAGAGTAAGGAATGAGTTTCAATTGTTTCTCTATCTAAGAAAAAATTCCTGCAAGGAGTGCAGTGGATTTTGTTTGCAAGGAGTGCGTTGACAAGGGTTCAGAGTTTTATCTCTAAAAGATCAGGAGGGATAACATTGTTCTCATTCTCGCGGAAGTGCAAGTTAAGCACATGAGCCATGCAAGGTGTGCGCAGGCCGTGTAGAGTCTTAGAGTTATAACCTGAGTGATATTGTTGAAGGACTGTTATCACAGAGTTGTGCAGAGTTAACGAGTTCAAATACTTAGGAGTATTTGAAGAAGTGTCACAAGGTGTGCGCGCAAGAGTTATCCCCAGAGTACTTGAGGATTTCAAGGAAGATTAGGAAGGTTTTACACATTCGAAGTGTTCAAATGGAAGAAAGGGGCGTGGTCATCAAACTGGGCCAAGTTCAGGACTAGAAGTCCTTTTGAGAGTAAAGGATTGGACGGTCAGAATTCTCCAAGGAGAATTCCTGAAATAGCAAGAGCCGTAGGATCTGCAGGAGTTGTAAGGCAGATAAGGTCGTTGACCTTGTCTATTGCAAAGTATGAGTATTTCGACATTTTGGGGTTTGAGAGGACAAAAGTAAGCCAAGACTTTGGCTGATCAAATCCCCAAAAAATGAAGGGGAGAGCTTTCGTGTACATAGGTGGAGACTATCACATTGACATTTCAGAACTTCAGAGTTCAGGAATTCAGCATTCCCGTCAACAAGAAGTAGAACAATCCCTATCAAGATTTCTGGAATCGCTAAATGCAAAGAAAAGGGTGAAGAGGTGATTTGGTCTTTCAACAATTCGGGATTCGGGAATTTGGGGTTTGTGTTGACATAAGGTTTAAGGGATGGAACTCATTCGACATTTCAAGATTTCGAGACCCAGAATATAGAGAGGACATAGAGTTCAAGCTTTGACATCTCAAACTCCCGGTATGCAAAATCGTGTTGACCATTGGATCGAGAGGGGATCCAGAGCTGTTGATTTTCTTTTGGAGGTGGAACCTTAGGGTTTTGACATTTCGACGATTCGGGTTTCGGGACTCTAAGAGTATAAGGAAAGAGTTGCATGATGTTGCAACTCCTGAAATCGCGATAAGGAGAAAGACAAAATTTGAAAGGGGAAAGGTCAAGTGTTGGCTATTTTTTGGCATTTCGGGGGTTGAAAGGATAGGACGCTTGACCACAGGATTCGCGAAATCTTGAAGTCCGATCTCCCGAAGTATAAGAGGAAATTTCTCAAGGTTTTTTGTGGGTGCAGATTTCCTGAAAGGGGAATAGAAGGGCCATTTGAGCTATTTGGGCCAGAGGAGGAAAAGATCCTGTGCAGATTCTCGACCTGCGGGTTGGGAGGTCTATGTCAATTTGTCTGCATAGTTTCCTCCTGCTTTTCCCTCATGGGATTCTTCTAGGATCATTGGTATTTCATGTTCTATCACACATCTTCCCAAGATTCTATCTACGCCCATTTTGTATAAGTGTCTTGCAATCAGTTGATAGTCTGAAACTCGGACTACTAGTTTTTTCTTCTGCGTGATGTTGTATTCATATGGTGCAGTTATTGTACTCTGGATGATGTTTGCAAAGTATTCATCAATGATCTGGACTGAAAATAACTGTGCATCCAGAAATGTGTCCTCTAAATTTGTAGGTCCCTCTCTTTTCATGACCTTTGACAGGTGGTCAGGTCCTGCGTTCAACTTCCCTGGTTTCACAATGACTTTAAAGTCAAATTCTTGAAACATTAGTAACCATCGACAGATTCTCCCCCCCAACACTGGCTTGTTGACTAATATGTGAACATATTAAGGGTTGAATAATATGTGAACATATTAATTTTTTTTCCAAGTAGGTAATGCCTGAATTTTTGAAGTGCATACACCATTTCCAGATCATCTCGCTCTATAGTGTTGTAATTCTGCTTAGAGTCTGACAGTTTTGTTCTTTCAAATAATATGGGGTGATCCAAATCCCCTGCTCTTGTTTACACCAAAATATCTCCAAGTCTTATGGCTGATGCATCTACATGTACATGGAATGTCTTCTCCCAGTCTGGGAATACTAGTATTGACGTTGTTACCATTTTTTTATTTCAGTGTATCCAAACCGTGTTGACAATCCTCATTCCACTAGAACTTTATATCTTTCCTTAATAGTTTCTCCATTGAAGCGACGATCTGTGCATAAATTTTCTTTAGTATCATGTGTGTCCCAATATCGCTCTTAGTTGAAAGATTGTTTTTGGTGGTGGCAGGTTAACGATTACTGCAATTTTGGCAGGATCTACTAATAAACCTTGCTTGCATACTATATGGCCCGATAGTATCCCAAACGGTGTTCTTAAGATGCACTTCTTGATGTTTAATGATATCTGGCACTACTTGCATATTTCTAACATTAGCCACAATACCTCTACATGGTATTTCAACATATTATAGACTATCCAATTGTCCAAGTATACCTCTAGGAACTGGTGGATAAATTCTTTAAATGCAACTATGACTACTCTGGAAAATATTATTGGTGCATTATTTAGTCCGAATGACATGATTATGTATTGGTAGAATCCCCATTCCGTGGAAAATGTGGTCTTGTATCTGTCTTCCTGTGCTATCTTGATCTGGTGGTAGCCTGAGAATCCATTAGTGAATGATTAAACGTTGTGTCCTCCTACATTCTCCAACACTTCATTTGTGAAAGGTTTAGGGAATGGGTCATGTAGGCACGCATCGTTCAACTTCCTCAAGTCGACACATATTATTATCCCACCTTTTTTTTTCTCTTGAACTACCATCAGGCTTATCCATTCAGATTCTTCCACAGGTTCAATGATTCTGGCTTCTAGCATCCTATCGATCTCAGCTTTGAATTTTTGCTTGTATATGGGATTTAGTCTATATGGTCATTGTCTAATCAATCTTGCCTCAACTCTCAGTGGTATTTTCATTTCACCTAGATCTTCTACTATTCCTTTCATTTCTTTGAATGTTCTGTGGAATAGGTCGTTGTACTCGCGCAGTAACTCTGTTATGTTTTCCACTATTTGCTCATCCCAATAGTCTCCAATGATAGCCATTTTGGGATTCTCAATTGTCCTAATGTTGAATTTCTTCACCTTGATCAGAGAAACAATTACTTCTGATTCTAGAGGTTGAACTTGCACTTCTCTTTCACCTTCATCTTCCTCAATCTGAATATCACATGGGTCATCTTCCTATGGTACTTCTTTCTGGACATGGTAACATGACAACAATTATTTCACTATTTGTCTGTTCCACTGTTGTTCCTCTGTTATGAGTTCAACTTCTGGTTCCTGGATGAATATCACCCCTCTTATTTTCTTAAGTGTTGCATCTATGTTGAGGTTCTCATGTTCAAATGAGAAAGTGACTTAAAATTTTCATTGTAGTAATGTCCATATCGCAATTCCTTTGCGTAGTTCCTGGTCTGTATACCAATTTTCTAGTATGCCCTCTAAGGTATTTACGAAATGATGAGGCCATTCCACTGGGGATGTCATTTTACACATCACTCTGCACTTCTCCAAGTGTTCCACTGGTGCCCCCTGTCCATCGTACTTCTACTGCTGGTTGCTTCTCTTTTCTGCACCAAACCTTATGTGCAATAACCACTTACATTAGTACCAATCCTTGATTGTTTCCTTCTATGCACCCCACCATCTTGCAGGTGTGGATTGAGTGTTATATCTAGTGCTAAGAGTCTTTGATTTTCTAAAACTTCATCTTTGTAATGTGTCAAGAATTCTTCTAGATCGTTTACCCCATGGAAACGGGGTGGTTCATTTATATTCATACCTACCCATCTTACTACACGGTCTATTCTTGCACATCTTCTTGTGGAAAATTCGTGTAGCCTCTGTTGCCAGTTCTCTAAACCTATTTCTGATTCTGATGTACATGAAGTAATTCTCTGCCAACTTAGTATCCCATCTGTAGTTGGGTTTACATAATCCTCATCTCGCACGATTTTTCTCTACAACTGGCTATTTTCCTCCAAGTCCAAGCAAGTAGCCTCTACAAACCTTTCCCCTTCTGATGGGTCTAATGGCACAATGACCCTATATTATCCTGACTCAAATGTCATTTTTCATGTATTTAACTTTATTATGGCCTAGTTATCAAATTCCCAATCCAAGCCGAGCAATGTTGGATATCGTGTTGTTCCATCAACTATCTCTATTACTTCAAATTCAGATTTAGTGCGCACTCTGTCCATGTCTACTATCACTCCTTTCAGCCTCCCTATCAGTAGGACTCTATGCTGATTTGATAATTTCAGTTGAATGAGTGACTATCCTAATGTGGGTTCCCCCATACATTGCCATGTATTCTTGGGTAATACATTAACTTCAGATCCTATATCCAGTATAATATCTCCCATGTTGAAATCTCCAATGTTGGCATTCAACCTGAACTCCCTACTTGTTCTTCTCCTTGTATGTAGGTGATTGACTTTTTTTTGTTCTAGTTTTCCATCTGTCTCTATGCTACATATTTCTAATATATTTTGCAATATTTTGACCGAGGATGGATCATTTAATAATTTTACAAATGATTGAAAAAATCCTTTGATTGTACTTACTTGTTCCAGGGGCTGCATTTCTTTGTTATGATCCAATGATGGAGGCATCTCATACTCTTGAACTTCCTTAGTCTGTCGTGTGGTTGAATTCGATGCAATGTCAGGCTTCAAAAATTATTGTCTGGCTTACTTAAATTTTTCCTTCTCATTCTACGCATCAAACTGTTTCCTTGGTTCGACGTTCTTCTTCACCCATTGGTGTTGTTATGGATCTTGTCTTACTGTGTCATTTCCTATTTTATCTCCTCCATGTGTAACTATGTTGATGTTTCTTCCTTCATCCCTCACTTCTGTTGAAATCCATTGAACATTCTGATTGTTTTGATTCCTCTTTTCTTGGATCTTCCCTAGTATTGTAGGACATTCTTTCGTGTCATGATCCGATGTGCAACTATACATACAAGTTACTGGAGGAAGTGGAAATTCTCTTGCATAGTGACCTATTTGTTGACAATTGTGGCATACCACTGGTCCTCTACCTCTTCCAAATCCTCCTCTTCCTATTCCTCTGTCTCTACACCTAGCTCAATCCCCTCGCAGCGTGTTATATTGTGGTGTCTGGTTATACTGCGCGATATTGTAGTGGGGCTATCTTGTATTATATGGTTCATGCGTAATATTGTACCGCTATTGTGCAGTGTTGTATGGGGCTGGTACCTAGTTAAAATGAGGTGTGTCTTTCCCTGTCATCATTTCTTCCTACACCCTATATGCATTTGATGTCTTCTCTCTCATCAAATCCATGGTTCTACAATTTTTATCATCATGGCCTACTAACTTGCAAAAGTTGCAATATGAAATATTTGGGATGGTCTGGTACTTCTGCATCATTGGGCAATGATATGGATCATGGCCTTGTTTCTTATAAATTTCTCACCATAGTCCTCCTGTTGGTAACAGATTTGGAATTCTTGCTGCCATGTACTATGTGAATGTTGGACATTCGTTCTTATGGTGTCCTTCTGTCCTACATGTTGGACACCAAACGACTTCTCGTTTGTCCTTAATTTTGTTTTGTTTTAGATGGAACATTAAGTTATTCAAATCCTCATTCAGCTCTTCGATGGCTAGATACATCTTATGATATTGGTTTTCTTCCAGTTGTAGGGTTTCCTTCAAAGCCTCTTCCTGTGTCTAAAACTTCTATTTTTGCAGTGGATATTCAAGTGTGGTAATAGTGAATTGATGAACATGTGCCTGTGTTTCATATTTGTCATGAGATATTTCAACTTTCCTTTCAGTTTCTTGAATCTATGGTCAATCTCCCATATTGATTCTCCTAGATTTTGTCTAATTTCTATCATCTCATTCATGTATTGGTCCTCTGAACTTGGCTTCTGAAACTCATTTATCAACAATTTCTTGATATCCACAATCGTTCTAGTTGTTCTTGTTGGGTTTTTTGTAGCTAAAATCATATACCAATCTAGTGTGTGATCCTTGTATCCCATTACGATGGAATTTTAACAAACCTCAGGCTAGGGCCAAACATAATTATAGTCTAATCGATGACTTGGCATAGTCCCCTGCAACCATGTCAGTATTGGAGGTCCTCCAAACTTGTCCAACCCAATGGAAATCCTTGATTTCTACCTTGGGGGCAGTCAACCCAGCTGACACTAGAATCATCGCATTTGATCTAGATTGTGGGGAACCTTGTCTCCCCGCTTTGGTAGCTTTCCAGATACCAGTCAAAATTTAGAACATAACAGTTCATTGATGTATCATTGACGAAGGTTCATCCACATGCATCATGTCCAAAATTGTATGGAAAAAACTTGGCTCCCCTAAGCTAGTAACATCCACCGTCACTTTAAGATCTTATGATGGTTGACCATCCTCCCCTGAAGGGATCTTTCAAAATTTCCATGTTGAACTCAGGGGAAAAACCATCCTCATTGACATTGAGGTTATCAATTCCCCACTCAATTACAATATCTTGTTTAGACATAGCTACATGTAAACTATGAAGGCAATGACCTGTTCTATGTTTCAAACAATGATGTTCCCCATGTTATCACATTAATTTGGGGGGGTGTTTTCCTAAGAAATGGAACCCTTTGGGAAAACAATGGCAAGAAATGGGTTAAAAACCCACTTATCCTAAGTTTTTTGCACACAGGCGTGTCACGCTAAGAGACGCATAGATCTGACTGGCTGAGATTCGCGCGCCCAGATCTATAGTGCAATAGCCATATCAGAACCCCCCCTCGATGTTCTGCCTTTAACAAGTGGGGGGTATGAGTTGGTGGTTTTAAAATGTGGGGCCCCCACTAATGTGTCTCCCTCTCCTTAACTCGGTCCCCCCTACCTAAAACCTCTTACCGACGCCTACCCCCTCCAAGTAGACCGCTTACCACCACCTCTTACCACTCCCGCCTCCCGCTGACACCTGTCTCCCACTCCGTATCTCACCTCTGCCCATCCCATCGCCCACTCTCCTTCCATGTCACATTATGGTACACCTTTCCTCCACTCACCGTCAGACCATGTATCCTTATCACTCCCACCTACCATCTCCTGCCAGGTGTTCTACCACTCACCTCCTCCTAGGTAGATGGTCCCCATCCCATCTACTACCATGACATTTCATCTGTCCCCACATCCTCACTTTGTGATACTTCATCATTGTCCTGTCCCAGTGCAACACCCACATTTTCTGCCACCCGTACTTTCCCGATCACCTTCCATATGCCACGTCTTTCCACATGGGCACCTCTCGTCTCACCTCCACGTCAATGGCACCATCATCCTTTCCATATCCTCATCTACATCCATCATCTGGGTCCCCTTGTAGAAGTTCAATGAAGCAACAGATAGCCAAGGGAAGTCCTTCATGTCCTACAAATGCATAGCTAACTTGGGCCTCCCCGATCCCGAGGAAGCAGTTATTAAAGAAATAGGTGGTGGTTGGACATTGTTTCCACCATTAATGGAAAGTATGGAAAGGGACTGTCAGCTAGTTAACTCACTTGCAGGCCCATTCTAGAATGTGATTGCGTCCGACTGAACTTCACGACTAGACAGAGACTGTATGCGCAGTTTACCAGGAGGCATGTAGACATAACGTCTTTAATGTAATAGTTCAAACTTGTTGTTGTGGTTTCATTTTGAGTATTTAGGATTCGTTCTCAATTTTAGTTAGTGTCGATGGTAGAGCTAATCTCCCGCATGCAATGTTTTAGTAAAGATCCTAGTTCTCCAGTTATGTATGGTATTTGGAGACTTCTTGTTTAATAACAGTCAATTTTCTTCCCCATTTCTTTTGATCTCTGATAGTGGAAGCTCGGGCATGGATGATCCAGTCGAGTTGTTTTGATTGTGGTGTAATGTAGGTTTGATTGCATTGCTGCTACAATGTTTTTCAGTTTTGTGAAGTTCTCAAATCTGAGTGAATCTTGTATCTGAAGCTTTTCTTCCCAAGTCTATTGGAAGACTAGATGTTCATAGCATACCTGCACTTTTCTCTCTCATTCTTCCACCTATCCACCACTATATCAACTTACTAATTGAAGTTAGATCAAGACCCCATTTATCTGTGCACAAATGCCCAGTTTTCTGAGTTAAAACGATATATCCCGAGTCTGCATCCATTAGACCACCATTAAATCATTTCACTGTGACATAACAGATGGGTATCAGGATTACCTTTGATGCAATCTAGAGTTGACTCCTGGTGCTAAAATTTCTGGCGCCACTGTTGGGGATGAAGTTGAATATTTTCCCTGGGATTGAATGACAAAAATTACTGGTTCTGAAGGTACAACAGAACCCAGTATATCAAGATTGAAACTGCGCACCAGGTGACTTCACTGTGATGAATCCATTGATGAGGATCTATTGTCGAATCCACTGTTTTAGCTATGGCTTCTAGAGGCAGACACATGAGGCCTACTCCGCAACTGCCCCTAGAAACTGTAATATACCAGATATAAAAAGTATGCAGAACAAAATAAAATGCTAGAAATGGCAGAATAATAGTAATATAACCAACATAATCTTCACAATAACACAGAAATGATATAAGAACAAGAAAAAAAATAACACTTTGATTCAGAAAGCAATGTTCATGGGCCTCTTCGAGGGGGAAACCTCCAGTCGAGCAATGCTCTATTACAATAATCTCCAAGCTAGGGTTTTTATACCCTCGACCCTTATTTATACTAAATATGTCTATCAAGAGAAGCATGTAAAGGAAGATCCTTCTAGAAGAAAAAAGATTCTATTAGGTCTTCTTACATCTGCCTTATTCTATTTTATTGAAATTCCTTATTAATATTGACCTTTATTACATTTGAATATATTTCTCTACCTATGTGCGGGTTAGGACTCTAACATGTCCCCCCCCTTAAAAACAACCTTGTCCTCAAGGCTTGATATGTGGAAACTGCTGCAGAATGGTAGTTGGTTCCCAAGTGGCATATGTTGGAGTTGTATATTTCCACTGAACTAGCACTTCCTTGATGGTTCTCTGACATAGGTGACGCTCATGCTGGTCCAAAACTACTTCTGGATGTAGCCAAATGGATCCTTCTTCATCTATCTCGGGAAGGTTGGTTTGAATCTGGCACCTAGTTCCAATCACCTTCTTTAAGCATGAAACATGAAAAACATGATGTAGCTTCGAATGATTGGGTAGAGCTAACTGATAGGCGACTTGTCCCACACTCTTGAGAACTGTATAAGGACCATAAAATTTGGGCACTAGCTTCTGACAATGCTCGACCTTGAGGGAAGTTTGCTTGTATGGTTGTAGTCATAGAAACACCTGATCCCCTTCTACAAATTGACGTTCAGAGTGACCTTCATCTGTTTGTTGCTTCATGCAATTATGTGCCATGGACAAGTTATCTTTGAGGGTATGGAGAATATCCTCTTGAACTATAAGTGTTTGGTCAACTGCCTAGACCTTTGAGGTACCCGGTAAGTATGAGAGAACTGAAGGTGGCTTCTATCCATATACTTCTTCAAAAGGAGTCATGCGTGTAGCTGTATGGTAGGAAGTGTTGTACCACCATTCAGCTAGGGGTAACCATTGAACCCACTGATTTTTCTTTTCAGAGGCAAAACACCTCAGATATGTTTCTAAACATTTGTTGACAACTTCCGTTTGACCATCAGTCTGGGGATGATAAGCTGTGCTGAGATGCAATTGGGTGCCCTATAGATTGAACAGTTCTTGCCAAAAATTGCTTGAAAGTTAGGTCATGATCAGAAACAATAGAGTGTGGAATGCCATGAAGCTTGAAGACCTGGTCCATGAAAATTTGAGCCACTGTGGATGTAGTAAATGGGTGTTGAAGAGCATAGAAATGATCATACTTGGAAAGGCAATCCACAACCACTATTATGACTGATTTATTTCCCGATTTGTGTAAGCCGGTAATAAATTCCATAGAGATATCCTTCCAAATAGTAGGTGGAATTGGAAGAAGTTGTAGTGTGCCCAGAGATTTGATTGTTTCTCCCTTGTTGCGTTGACACACATCACATTCAGTGACAAAATTATGGATGTCCTATTGCATACCATCCCAGAAAAAAGAACGTTTGACCCTGTCATAGGTTTTGGTGAACCCGAAGTGCTCCACTGTGGGTGTAGCATGAAGCTCAGAAAATATCATGGATTTAATCTTTGATTTTTTACTTAAATACAAACAAACTTTGTATCAAAGCTCATCCTGGAGCCAAGAGTACCCTGGGGGAGCTGGAGCATTGGTCTGCAATTGCTGGATCAGATGAAAAATTTTGGGATCTTGTAGCCATTCTTGGCGAACAGCTTGGATCCAATATGGTACAATGAAGGAAAGAGAAAAAAGGGATCCTTCTTCTTCATATTTTCAAGACAGTGCATCCACCACCACATTGTCTTTGCCTTTCTTGTAAATGATCTCATAATCATATCCAAAGAGCTTAGTCACCCATTTTTGTTGCTACGGGGAGGAAATGCATTGTTCCAGAAAGTACTTGAGACTTTGATAGTCTTTCTTAATTTGGAAATGTTACCCCAAGAGATAAGGGTGCCACAGATCAACGACATGCAGAATAGCTAACATTTCCATTTCATAGATGGGTTTGCCTAGATTACTTTTATATAGTTGCTTGTTGGTGAAGGCCAAAGATCGACCCTCTTGCATAAGGACAACACCGATTCCTTTCCCTAAGGTGTCACATTCCAAAAAAAAGGTATTTGTGAAATCAGGAAGGGCTAGAACCGGAGTGGTGCACATGGCCATCTTCAAGGTTTGAAAATCTTGAGAAGCGGCCGGAGTCCAAGTGAAAGAGTTCTTTTTGAGGAGAGCAATGAGAGGTGTTTCAATCTTTCCATATTCTTAACAAACTTGCGATAATACCCTGTTAAGACCAAAAATCCACCCAAGCTTTTGAGAGTCTTTGGGTGCGGCCAGTCTTGCATAGCTTCAATCTTTTTTGGATCCACCCTGACGCCATCCTTGCCAACCAGATGACCCAAGTATTCTACTTCTGAGGCANGAGTTTGAAAGGCTATCTTGGGAATGTCTTCCTCTTTCATACGTATCTGGTGATAGCCCGAGTGAAGATCAAGTTTAGTAAAGAATTGGGCACCACTCAATTTATCCAGGAGGTCATCAATGACAAGAATGGGAATTTTTTCTTTAATGGTCAGTTTGTTGAGGGCACGAAAGTCAGGACACATTCTCTGAGAAAATTATTTCTTCAGGACTATGATTATAGGAGAAGAGTAAGGGCCCATACTAGGGTGGATAATTCCTGCATTAAGGAGTTCCTAGACCATTTTCTTAATTTCATTTTTTTGTGAAAAGGGGTGGTGATACAGACGGATATTGGGAGGAAGGCTTCTGGATACAAGGGGAATGGAATGATCATGAACACCGCAGGAAGGAGGGATTCCTTAGGGAGTGGAAAATACCATTTGATGTTTAGAAAGGAGGGCTTGGAGGTCTTGCAACACTGGGGGTGTCTCTGTTGCTTGTATGGCATGGAGTTGGGAAATGGCACCAGAATGACCTTTTTTGAGTAACTTTTCCATGCGATGGGAACTAATGACCTCAGGTGAACCAACAGTGATGCCTTGGAATTTATATTGGTGGCCTTCCTGGTCAAATTACATGGTTAATTCCTTAAAATCCATGAGAATGGGACCCAAAGTCCTTAGTTAATTTGCACCCAACACAATGTCACAACCGCCCATGTCAATAGAAAACATATGGGATTTTAGGTGGTAGTCACCAATTTGGAGACGAACATTTTCACAGTGCCCTCCAAATTTCATTGAACCACCATTGGCAATCATGATTTGGAAATTGTTGACGGCATGGATGTAGCAATGATTTTCTTAGGCAATGCAGTGATGAATAAAATTATGGGTGCTTCCACTATCAACTAGAATAATGACCTTCCGATGCTTGATGTAACTGATTAACTTGAGGATTTGGGGAGCGGAGAAGCCAGTGAGAGCATTGAGGGAAATGACTGGTTCCACTTCGAGAGGGTCTGAGGGAGGGGTTATGTCAGTGATTTCAGGTGACTCAGACACAAGGGGAGTTTCAACATCTTCTTCTGAAATATCCTCAGAGATGGCCATAAAAATTTTTTGTTCCTTACACTTGTGGCTTGGGAAATATTTTTCATCACAATTGTAACAAAGGCCTTTGAGTTGGCGTTCAGCCATTTTAGCCCTGGTCAATTTTTGGATCTTTAATGGGGTGGAGGGAGTAGTGGGATTTATGGGTTTAGGGTGAGGGATAAAGGAGGGTTTTTGGTTTTGAGAGGATACAACCTATTGTGCTTCATTAGCTCTTTTAGTAGCCTCCACCCAACTCGAGGGTTGAGCCATGAGGACATGGGCCCGAATATCCTCCTTGAGGCCACTGATAAAACACTCTTGAAAGAAGGCATCAGTCATGCCCTCTGTTCAAAAATCCAGGCACTTAAAGGCAGCTATGAAGTATTCTACTGTTCTTGATTGTTTCAACTTTTTCAAATGGCCCAAATGGTTGGTGTCAGTGTCAAAGCATTCATAAAGCTCAGTCACAAATTGGGTCCAAGCAATATACCCTTGACGAGAATTTTTTCTCCATTGCCACCATTGCCAAATTTCTTGATCTAGATGGATAACACCATACCAGAGTTTGGCCAAGTCATCTGTAATTCCATATAAAAAGAAATAATGTTCCATTTGAGTTACCCAACCAATGGGGTCCGAGCCATCAAATTTGGTCACATCCACTTGTGGAAAGCATAGGTCACGTTGAAAGTGATGGTGTTGAAAGGTATGGGAATGGGAGGAATGTTCACCTTCAATCTTTGGAGGTGCGTCAGAGAAAGGGTCATCTATAGAGATCTTCAGTTTGGTGCAGAGTGATGCAAAGATAGATTCAAGCTGGGTGGTCAGTTCGTGTTTGAATTCCTCCATTGAGGACTGCATGGTTGTATTTATGGTTGTATTGATGGTTGTATCGATGGAGGCAACATTGGCACTGAGTTGTTTTACTTCTTTTTGGGTCTTGAGGAGACCAAATTGCAAGGTGTTGAAGCGAGCTTCCAGATCTTGGCTACAGGTATGGGCCATGAGGATGGGTGAACTGAAAAGCGGCGAGCGGGGTCAAAAAATTTTCCGAAAAATTATATGGATGAATGTGATAAGGACGAAGAGATAAATCCAATGGAATATGTACTACCCAACTACCCAGGTACTAGAGAGTATCTTCCCGAGTGTTGTTCTTGGTGGCACTATAGCAGTCAGGTGGCCGATCAGTTTATCTAAAGAGGGCTTCAAGAAATCTAGGCCGATCCATACACAAGTATTGTCTGATGCGCTACCACTCAAAGGGGTACCAACAGGGGTTACAAGGGTGGCCAACAGATGTGCGCTTAAGAATCACTTGTATTTCCTGCGTGTATGAATCCATCAACTATGGGTTTATGCACGTAATAACAGATCTATGTGGCTTAAAGACATCGGAATATGTCTCTACCCTGAATTTTTTTTCCCACAATTCCTGCCAAGGAAAGTGCTCTGATACCACTTGTAATATACAAAATATTAAAAGTATGCAGAACAGAAATAAAATGCTAGAAATGGTAGAATAACAGTAATATAACCAACATAATCTCCACAATAACACAGAAATGATATAAGAACAACAACAAAAGTAACACTTTGATTCAGAAAGCAATGTTCACGGGCCTCTTCGAGGGGGTAACCTCCAGTCAAGCAGTGCTCTGTTACAATAATCTCCAAGCTAGGGTTTTCATACCCTCGACCCTTATTTATACTAAATATGTCTATCAACAGAAGCATCTAGAGGAATATCCTTCTAGAAGTGGAAGCTTCTATTAGGTATTTTTATATCTGCTTTATTCTATTTTATTGAAAGGCATTATTAATATTGACCTTTATTACATCCGAATATATTGCTCTACCTATGTGCGAGTTAGGACCCTATGTGCGAATCCACTGTTTCAGCTGTGGCTTCCAGAGGCAGACAGATGAGGTCTACTCTGCAGCTACCCCTAGCAACACCTAAAGATGACCCAGAGAAAATTATTAGAAAGGGAAAGACCCTTAGACAAGGAGATTTTGTAGCTGAAATAGGTATTTCTGATGATTTTCATGATCCTTCTTTAAAAGCTCCAATTTTTTCTCCTCATTCCCCTATTATACTGTTAAGGTCCTAACCTGCACATGGGTAGATTAATGTATTCAGATGTAATAAAGGTCAATATTAATAAGACCTTTCAATAAAAGAGAATTAGGCGGATGTAAGAAGACTTAATAG
>JZKD02S2442933.1:14837-27487 GCA_000966675.3 Picea glauca
GGAGTCTTTATTTATGTACTTTAAATCATAAGAAACCTTTAACTGAGAGAAATTGCATGTCTAGGGTTTCATATAATATTTCAGGACTACTTATGTTAGTCTATTTCTTTGCTAATATTAATAAAAAATATTGGCAAATGAATGTTTAAGTTTCTTCTGCAAAGGATGGCTTAGTTAAGAATTCTTTGATTATTTCCTATTTAAACTTTCTTTGCAAATTCTAACAGTAATGAACTGACTCAGAAATATCTATTTATTTCCAATTTCACATCAAATATTCAAAAATATATTACTATAACAATATAGATTAGCATCCAACCAAAACCGTCAACATTTGAGCAAATGATTCTAAATAAATAAAATATTAAAAGGTAGATACACATATTAGAACCACAATTATTTACTAGGACAAACTGAGGAGAGAGTCTGGCTCATTCCAACCATAGACTAGAGAAGCTACAGTCTGCTAAGTTTGGCCACCCTCGAGCCAAATACTTTATTCCATAGGAAAAAAATGAGAATCTCAATACCTTCTCCAAGTAGTTTCCATAACTTGGATCTGTCTCAAAACCACCAATCTCTAACTCTACACGAGTACTCAACAACGTCCTTTTTTACACCATACTTGTTTTCTTCTCCCTTGTTTTACCAATTTGAGAATAATATACTTCCTAGGTATTTTCTTTCTTTTTCTAGTTAGCCTTCTCCCTATCTCTTGGGAGTCTTGGACTAACTATTTGCTAGCTTGTTTCCTAACCACCCACATTCTTGGGGGTAGGTTCACACTTGTCCTCATGGACAAAAACCACTTTTACCCTAGTGTTTTCTATCCTTTTTTCACTTTTCCCATGGAATAAAGTATTTGTCTTATCGTATTTGGGTTCTCTCATCAATTTATCTCAAGTAATTTTAAATAAAATAAAAATTAACAAATAATATTTACATGAATTTTTTTCACCAACAATTACTTATGGTGATAAAAAATGTTAATCAAAGTTTTTCCCAATGTCATAATTTAATATTCACAACCACATAAATTTACTCAAATATTTAATTTGGAGGGATGTTACATTATCCAAATAGTAGGAAAATATAAATAAATTAAACAGAAGTGGCAAAGCCCTGCCAGGCAAACTATGTTTGTTATCAAGAGTCACAAAACAAGGGTTAATATTTCCAAACTCCATTAATTGCAAGGAACATTCCACAAGTTCATAATATTCGAAGGTAATAAAGGGAGAGGATGCCCAAAAAGGGAGCCATTGACAAAAAATAGGAAAAAAATAAGGAAAGGGATCCTTCAATACTATTGATACCTTGTTCTCCATCCAAACTACAAAGTCGGTCAACGTTTTGTTTTGTAACATTTCTTTTTCAAAATGGGTAGGATGTCAACCATATTTTCCCTCTTGTCAAAATATGGCACATGGACTAGTTAAACTAATAAATATGTAATCATTTACTTCTTTCTAGGAAATAAAAAAAAATATCATTTCACATAATAAATATAATTACAAACATGCATATCAAGGCTTATAGACCTTTTTGGCCACTATGGTGTGTGGCACATAGTTTTTCAAGACTATCTTTGGAGGCCTTGTCCCGAAACATACACTAAGTCGATTTAACTACACACAAATAAAATATAAAAATTATTTAAGAAATTTGATATAATATTATGAGAAAATTCAAATACCCGAGGACTCTCCTCACCAGACTTCCTTCGTGCATCCAACTTCTCATATGATTTTACAATTTATTTCCATACTTTTAAACTGACATCAATTGGCCTTTTTTGAGCCTTTTCTTGGGTGAGAGTTTTTTATCTTCTTTGTTTGGTTGCACTTGAATCTCTTGCAATTCTGAGACATTTGTATTTTCACCTTTTTTATTGACCAACCTACGCAAAATTCAGTCTCCATGTCATGAATTACAACTTTTTGTAGGTGCATTGGTATCCTTGAGAATGAAAAATGGAGATGGTCTTTGAACCGTTGAAGGCATGATTCCTTCAACATGTTCACAAAAACCTTCTCAACATCTGACATTCAAATTTCGCCTGAAACCATGTTGTATTCTATCCTTGTATCATAGATACCAATGAAAGATCCAAAACATAGTGTGGTGAAAGAATTTTGGGTCCTAAGAGTGGATTTGACATTGGAGGTATCCTCTCTCTGTTCCAAATTCTTAGAGGTTATCGTCAATGATTTCCTCCTTGATATTTTGCTCGATCCATGAGTGGTTGAGGAATCAATTTATTCCCTTTGACAGGGTTGATTTGCTTGCAATGTTTCAAGGGTGTTAGTACATCATTTCTCTATGTATCTTGCAAGAATTTTCAAGTCTACACCATCATGTATTTTAGTGGCCTCCATCCCCAATATCGAAGCCAGTGCCTCTTTCTCCTAGTCAATCTCATGTCCCTAGATATATAAAATAGTTATATATATATATATATATTTATATATTAATTTTTTAATAAAAGAAAAAAAAAAAAGATAAATTTTTTTTGATACAATTAGAAATCTATAAATTGACAATGACTTACCTCATTTTGGATAGAATATGCTTTCTTCCCTATGCTTGACATTTTAAGTGAGCTAGGGAAAATCCCTTATGTCAAGATTTGGGCAAGTTGACTTGGTCACGATTTTCGAAGGTGCTTATTTCTTCTCCCTTCTTCCTGGTATTTTTCCCTCTTGTAATAAGGATAAACAAATGCCAAACTCAGCTTTATATTAGTGTTATTTCAAATACAAAGTGTACATAGTATTCCAAAGAAGATAGTGATTGCAAGAGAAGAGATTATTTCTCAACTGAGTCCTAAGAAGGTTTTTGGTGGCCATATCTAATAATAGTGTTAAGATAAATCTCCCATGCTTACTTTCTTCTAATATTGCAATATATTAGACCATAAAACATGAGTAAATATAGATCAAGAAGTCCAAATATAACAATTGTGAAAGTTGATAATTTTGTTACTTGAAAATTGTGGAAATGGAACTTCCAGCTATGGTGATATTTGATGTAGCATATCGTTCGAAATGGAAATCATGGAAATGGAAATGGAACCTCTGTTTGACCTAAGGAAATATCCATTCTCCCATAGGAAACCCCCAAACCGTGCTTTGGTCACACCCATCATTTGAAACTGAATTTTCCTTTCCCTACCCATGTGAGTTTATTATTTTTTGTTTTGAGATATCAGTTGGCACTAAAGTTGGTGCAATCTACACCGACTTTAGCACCAACTTAGTGAGAAAGAAAATCTATTAGGGGTGCAAGAGTGGGTGCAAACAACACCAGAGTAGCACCTAACCAATGGAAAAAAATGCTTAGAGTAGCATCTAACCCAATTTTGTATTTGTTGGGAAATATGAGTGAGTGACATTTGGTATGGAGATGGCTAGGAGGACTATGGTATGGCATGATGCTATACTCTAGGTTGTGTTTACAAGGATATGGACAACTGGATACAAGTATTAGGTTGTAAGTGCATTCCAACTACTGATGAGTAAGTGGATATCAAATGACCAAGGAAAGTTTGTTTGTTAAGAGAATGACCTGACTATATGGTGCCCATAGATGACTACAATGGGATTCTATCATGCATAGGTGTCCTAATTTCAAGTGGCAAGCGATGTTGAAATGGAATAATTGTGTGATTAAGAGTGAGAAAAGGTTGGGTGAAAGGTGACACCATTAGCTAAATGATAAGGATAGTCTAAATGGTTGTACGAGGTGTAAACATGGCTATTATTGTAAGATGGATGAGAGTAGTATATCCATGGCTCTAAGAATTATAGATGGAAGCACTCTAGTCATTGACCAGAAATGAGATTTAGGTAGCAATGCATTCAAACTTAGGGTAACAATAAAGGAATTTCAGCATATAGGATGGACCCTACTCTTTAATATGATATAAAGTAATATAGATCTCCATCCCACTCATGAGGCATGTTCTATGTCTTTATGTGGGGTTATAACCTTATGAATCAATAGGCAGGGAGGTCAACATAATAATAGTTGATAACATGGTCACAAATTTAGTTGGGAGTATGAGGATCTCTATAGAACTAAGAAGTGGTCTCATTTGGGTCATTAGAGATAATGGATGCAACATGGTTTAGGTGTTAGTCAATCATTTTGTTAATGATGTCATATATAATGGTATTATAAAGGAAGGCTAGGGGATGTCACTTAGATATGAAAATAAGAAGTAATAAGTTAAAAAGATTAAGGCTAAGGAAAAAAGAGCAAAAAGGTCATGAAGTGTAAGAAGAAAAAGGACCAAGCAAAGAGATAATGGAACAAAACCAAAGATACCCTTCAAGTAAAAAAATTGAAATATGAAAAGAAAAAGAAAAATGTAAAGGGTGAATGACATGATGAGGAGATAAAAAAGAGGATTGAAAATTATTAATAAAAAATATTATAAATGGAACATGTGCAAGTAAATTAGCATCAAACTAGTTTCATATCAAGTTCAACATAATAATGTCTTATACTTGAAAGGAAAATGTGAGGGAATAAGGATAGATCTATGGAGTTATAACACGTTTAATTCATCCCGGGGGACACCTTAGGTGAGGCAACACTGGAGATACCAAAATTCTTATAATGTAGTGCGAGTAGATAGAATGAAAAGAGAAAGGTTCACTATTAAACTCTTATGCATAGCTAACAAATGTTGTGGGCTGATAAGAACCCACTTCGAATGAGTCGATAAAAATATCACTTTTTTTATGACTACTTACAAGAGGTGTAGGTGGAATTAAGGAAGAACCTACAAGGGAAAAATACATATAGATAGTGAGGAAAAATAAATGCTACCCAATCTATGCTAAAATAGCTAGATTTTGGAGCAACAAATAAGTAGATATAGATTAAGGATGACAACCTGTTAAGGGAAATACCTAGTTGATGAAGCATAAGGTAGTAATGATACCAAAGTAATGCTAAGGAAATAAAGGGGAAACAATGATACCTAAGAGGACTTAAGTGGAATATGGACCCACTAAGGCCAAAACCTAGGTGAGGGAAATATTACAATGGAGTTCTTTTGATTAATATGTGTAATAACTGAGATGTCAAGGAGAACTAAGTTAAACTCTTTTGGATAGTATCAGATACCTAGGGGTAATGGTGGAATGTAATACCTCTCTCTATAGGAGGCTACCAAAATGTAGATAAGAATATGAGACCTAAATGGAAGTCAATAAGGATGGTCATGGTAAAGCAAAAACAAGAGATAGTAGCCAATGGGGTAAAAATGAAGAGGAAAATGACTCAAGAGACAAGTAGTTAATCAAGTAATTAATCAATAAAAAAAATATGTACAGTACTCCAATAAAATGAAAAGAAAAAGGAAATAATCATGTAGTAACATGGAAAATAAAGAGGCAAAGGAAAACATGCAAGTCAATAACAGTGGACCAAGAAAACATAAAAAATTAAAAGGGGTTATTTAAATATGCAATAAAAAAAGATACAAGAAGGAGGATGTCAATGTGTAAAGGTAAAAATAAAAATAGAAAGGATGAGTGGGAGAGAATTGTCATGAGTAAAGTGAATAGTGCAAAGATGGTGTGATACATGTGATAGCATGATGGACTCAGTAAACATTTTTAGAATCTGAGTGTGGCTTGCATGAAATTCTATAACAAATTCTCCTTTTGTGAAGGTATTTCTAAAATACCTATAATTAAGTATAAAATTTATATCCTATAAAATAGATGCTACATAAACATCAATCTCTTTGTAATGAGTTGTCATAAAATTCATAACATACAGTTTTGATAGTTTTTAATTCTTTGATTGTAATCTCATATTGAATTTTTTTAGAAGAAATTGAATCTATACTCAATAATACCACACAACATATTGAAGTCACATTTGGTTGGAGTGTAGGATTGCATTTGATATAATGGAAGGAGAGGATGGAGTCTTTGGTTAGGGTTTATGTAGAATAGAACTAGGTTTTGTTTTTCAATCTAAGGTTTTTCATTTGGAGTTGTATAAATGGAATGCTACAAGGAGATTTTGGATTACTCTAAAGACCCATGGGATAATATTCAACTTTTTGTTTCTTCCATCCAAAATTATCCTTTCGTTGAGGAGGATAGGTTTTGGGTGATGAGGCGAAATATTTAAATCCTAGTTCCCATGTTGTAAAGTTTTCCTCTAAGGGAAATAGTGGTTTTTTCCCTCTTTGTTTGGTGGTGTAAAGGGTATTAGTCATGGTAATTTTCATGTGCCCTTGCAACATTCTGGTTACTTTGGCATATTGGGTGCTAGAATCCTCAAGTCAAAGGTGCAATATCAAGGAAAAAAAATTACTAAAATTTGTTTTCAAGTTGGTATAGAGACAAATGGGTTATGTGTGGAGAGAAAAGGGCCTGAAGTTGAGGAAGATACAAGGAGTATTATTCATAAGATATAATTTTCAAATGTGGTATTATATTCATCCTTTGGTGGTAGCCTTCTCCATTTGAAGGAAATTTCTTTTGAAGTTATTGTACAAGAGGGATAAGTTTCTAGTGTTGGTGTGAGAGAATATGAACCTGCTAGTTGTGGTATTTCTCTAGAGGGGAGGGTTTTATCCTTGGATGAATAGAGAGGTAATTTTCCTTTGGGATATTCTATTGATTTTCAGGGTGTTGGCTTTTCATTTGGTCAAATTAACTATAGTCATTTTTTCTCGTTTGGGGAAGGTTGTTTCTTTAAGGAGTTATGTGGAGGGGGCTTGATTGAACAATAGTAATTCAGTGGAATTTTTGTTCCTCTAAAATTAGTTCATGATTTTCAAGTCTTCCCATATGTAGATATCACTGTGAATGAGGTCTTGAGTAAGATAAAATTAGTTGAGTTCATGTTGGTTATTAATGGTTTGGAGAAGAGAGGAAATCTCTCAATTGATAGCCATTGTAAGGGAAACCCTACTAAGGGTGATAGGTGATGGGTGTTATATATGCACTAAAAACACAGTAAAAACCCTCAATTAAATTTTCAACCCGGGGTAAGTAAACTTATAGTTGTAGAAAAATATATGCCAAAGGTAGAAGGTTGGTAGGAGTATAATATAACTAATGGAGGTAGCTATCTAAGGATAATCTAGTCAAGCAAAAATATCTAATGAACAAACCCTACTAAGCAATTTGAAACTAGGTAACCTAAGTACTTTTGGGCCAAGGGTCGATGGATAGTCCTAAGAAAGCAAGTAAAAACCCTATGTAAAGCAAACTAATTCAACAATAATCAATAAGCAAACTATAATAATGAGCAACTAACAAAAGAAAACTATTTTAACTTGCCAACCTATATTCAATGAATAACTACCCTATGAAAGCAATTACATAAACAAACAAGCAAAGACACCTAACTAACATACTAAAGAAAATAAACAAGTAAGCAAAGACACCTAACTAAACTACTAAAGAAAATGAACAAGCAAGTTAAGACAACTAACTACTGCAAGCAATCAAACTAAAACTTCTCATTGAACAACTATCTAGCCTAAGAGGCAAGTGAACTAAATGCTTAATGCAAAACTATTTCTAATACATGAAAGGAAATCTATTTTATTGAAAGCAAGAAGAACTGCCATTTAATGCTTAATCTATAATGAACAAATTACTGTCTAATCTATCAAAGACTACAACAACAATAAAACTGCCTTTTAAAACTATGAAAGAAAGAAACTATCTTTAATCTATGAAACACTCAAATATAATGTTGGTGGTTGTGTGAATGTCTTCAATGTTGGATGATACCTCGGTGGCACTTGACAACAAAGGACAATTCCAACGGTATAAGCTCAACACTAATCTCAATGGAAAAATGAAAGGTATGAATTAAACAATCCAAGGAGAGTTTAGCCATGACAAAAATAATGTTATATACCCTACATATTCATGTATAAACCATCAACAACATAACGAGATCATCGTTAGATTCCTATACTATGTAATCAAAATTAGATTCAACCATTAACTAAGAAATATAATTGCATTTTAATTCTAGGAAAGGAAATTGCATAAAATAAAACTATGTTATGTCTATTCTAACCATTCAACCTGCAATAAGGAAATAATGAAAAACAGAAATTAAACTATGATATTAAAAAGTAAATTAACAATCTACATTAACCAACAACTAATTAAATGAGATCTATATAAAACTGAAGTAAGCAAGCTATAATAAAAAACTAGAATTAACTSTATCCATCCATCAATCCTTGTCAAAGAAAACCCAAATCAAACTCTGTTCTATTCTAATTAAACTATGTTTTAAACTTTAACGATAAAATCATAAATCAAGCATAATCTAACATCTAATTGCAAATGGGGTTAGTATAGAGACTTGCAAGTCTATTCCTAATCTACAAAATCAATGCATGTTAACACATCTCATCATTCTAACCTACAAAAGAGAAGCAAAACAATTAAGCTACAATAAACTAATCAACTCAATAAAAATATGCATGTATAGGAAAATAAAGAGAGCAATTAAATTATGGAATGCATGAACAACACATTGATAGTCACCAAACTACTGGTGGGCCCCCCATCAAGTCATGGTCATTCTCTAAAAGCACACCATGAACTCAACAGGTTGAATTCACCACAAAAATCCAAAAACACAGTTCTGACATAATATGGCAATGTAAAAACTCAAAACAGAGTAAAAATGTATTTTTTCCTATCACACTGATGTATCTGATGCTTAACTTATATTTGACCATTCTACTGGTATTTATAATCTTACAAACCAAGTGGTCAACTACAAGAGGGTCGAACCACTTCTAAATTCGGAAAATTACAATAAATGATGCCCTAACTGATAAAACAGAGCGAGCCAATAATCACCCTCTTTGAACAAATGAAACTGAGTTGTTTGGAGCTCAGTAGCTGGAGGGGGAAATTATGAACAAAATCCATTTGCCCGATTTTCCCATCACTGGCCGCCAATACCTTAACCGCCAAGTCACCCTACGTTTTTGTGCAAGACACATTGTTGGACATAGTGTCGGGTCAAGTGCCGAAACGAGTATTGGAAGGAGTGTCAGATCAAGTGTCGGAAGTAGAAACGTGGTGCATTTTTTCCTTGTAACAACAGAAAAACATGAATTAGATCTTGGTAATCATAAAACATGATGAATTATACATAATACAATCATTAAACATGAATTACACATACCGTATGCCGATCATAACGTTTTATCATAAAATTCTTCAAAAATCTCCTTTAAAAGATGAAAAACGCATATGTACATGTGGCAAAAGTGTATAATAACTATCATAAAAGTGATCGTATCTCGAGCCCAACATTAACCCCACACTTACAATTTTCCAGGTCCCACCGCAAACAAAAAGAAGTTACCCCTCGTGATTAGGCTTGTTGAGGAGGATCAACTTTGGAAGCTTCTCCTTCTTGTTGTGTAGACTTAGCCTTGTGCCTCTTGTGTTGCTTCAATTGTGCTCTGAGGCATCAGTTAGATTTAGTCATTTCATCAACCAATCGCTGAAGGGATTTGACCTTTGCGTGAAGGACTGCATTGTCATAATGAAGGTGTACATATACTGTCTTCCTCTCTTCCAACTTTTGGAGAAGTTGATGGTTTTCTTTTTGTAGCTACTCTATGGTTGGGACAGAATCAGTGATCTCTGAGGAAGGCTTAGATCCTTTGAGGGATGTGAACAATCTATCATTTTTAGGATCTAAAATGAGCATGGGTGAAGTAGGAGTGATGGGATATCGCTAAGGTGAGGTAGGTTTTGATTTGTTTTTCCTTAATGGCTCTAATCCATCAACAGAGACTTCCCTAGGTTTCTTATGAGGGCTCTCAAGGTCAAAGGACACTTGGATAGGATTTGAAGTAGGTGGAGGTTTTTCATAAGGCTTGGCTCTTGTGCTAGTCCAGGTACTCTTTCAAAAGGGTCCTTTACCAAATCGATTGGCTCCCCTTTTGTTTGTGGGAATGATGGGAAAGTTTTGTTGCATTACTTCTTGGAGATTTTTAGGTGTAGGATCAAGAGAGAGTGAAGGCATTGGGGGGTCAACAATAGGCTTCTTTTGGTATTTTCTCTTGGTCTTTTTACCCGATGAAGAAGTATGGATATCAACAAGCTTTTGGTATTGTTCTGGAAAAGAGAGGGTTTGTGCAAGGGAGTTTGGAGTTCTTGGAGAGCAAGGCTTGGATGCAGGGATAGGTTTTAGGATAACTGGCTTTTTGTCGGTTTTAACTGTCAAGTGAGGGTTTGCAAATTGGTACATAAAGGCATCCCAAGTTTTCCCCTGTTTCTCTAACTTGACTAAAACAAGGAGCTTGATCAAGCCATGGTGAAAGAGACTGTTATGGGGGTTATTCACATTCTTCCTCACTTGAGAGGACATCTTCTCCAAGATTTTGAGAAAATAGAAGGGGAAGTTCAAGGGTCTGTTGAACATAAAATGGGCCAACAATCTAAAATGGAAAGCTTTGAAAGTAGAGTATCTACGTTCACATGCAATTAAACTTGTGATGAAGATGAGGGAGTTGACCAATTTTTCTTTTATCCACTCCTTAGCATACTCTTTTTCTCTTGAAATGCTCTCTAATTCGGGCTTAAACACTCTATTGTAACTTGAGCGCAACAATTGGTGGTTTTTGAAGCATTTATCTCCCATTCTTGGGAGCTTTGTTGCAGCAGCAATGGACTCTACTGTGACTTCAAAGGTAAGAGACCCTACATGTGTTGTCTTACCATCGAAACCAACTACAAATTACATAGAGAGGTTGTCATCGTGGCCCTGCAAGCTAGACATAAATGACCCCCAGGTAAAAACACCTCCATGTACTGTGAAAATTCAGGAATGGAAAACAATTCTGCATAGGAGGAGGGTTCTTATCTCCTGGGCATTGTGACAGAGGTGGAATTCACCAAGCAAGGGAATAATCGAGACAAGCAGTGGCATGGATTTAGCACAGGCTGAATGCATTTTTGGACAGAGGACGAGATGGAAGAGGTTGGGTGTGATTTATTAACGTAGAGAGTAAATGCCAAGGGAAAATGGAGATAATGGTTGCCCAAATCGATTTTGGATGCATCTATAGTGGAGTAGGTTACCCACATGTGCACACGAGCTTCCATGTGTGGATAATTCGAATTTGAAGGCTCAAATTTTGGGCAATGTAATGGTGCGTATTTAGATCAATGTCCAAGTCTTTTGACTTGGACATTTGATCATAAATATATGAAGCATCTCTTAATCAATGCCTGCAACCAATTTAATTGAATGTAATTGAATTCTGGTTACCTAGAATCTAGGACAATTACTGGTGTGTAATTCACATGGCACCTTGTTCGGCACCTCATACAACACTTCATCCGGTAACTCATACGGTACTTCATCTGGTACCTCTGTGTTAAGTGCATTTTCACCTCTTATAATGGATAGCCTACAAATTTGAAGTGTTTGTGACAATCACAGTAGTTAATGAGAAGAGGTAGATGCTCCATGCTCACTCAATCTTCTTGCATATGACATATAACGTCAAAAACCTACAATAAACAGGTTATAGCAAGCTTAAAACATGTATTGTCAAACCTACAATATGTAGCTTGTAATGGAAGATAACCAATAAAGAGTGGCTTGTTAAATAACCGATAAAGAGTGGTCTGTTAAGCTTGAGTTTAGTAATTTATAGCACACATGAGTTAAGCATTTCAAAAAATAACATGACTCTCAATGTAATAACCTGTATCATGGCAATAATACAAAAATTCTTGCAAAGACTTATTTCTATAGGAAATAATCATTTGTCAACTCATGAGCCCCTCCCCCACACCTAAGTATTGTGACACCTCACAATCAAAAGTATAGGAAACTAGTCAGTATCCCCCAATAGCCGAAGATTTATAGTATTTCAAGTGTAAAGATAAAATTTCATAGATTGGTTTGATGAGACAGTTAGGATATGGCCCCACCTATAGGGTAAGAGATCCTATATATAGATAAGAAGAGGTAGGCAAGAGATTTTAGAGATAGTCTCAGAGTTATTTCCCAATGGAAAGTTTATGGAGTTCATTAACCTTAGCTTAACCACACATACTTCATGTCATCTTTGTCTGCAAGTAATTCCGTACATCAGGACAAGTTTAAATTTATTATTTATTTTTGTCAGATTACCATCCTCGCTAGGTAGAATTCCCCGCTACTAGAAAGCCTATTCAGTACTCCGACGGGTTTACCTAGTCATACCATAGGCCGGTACCTGTTGCCAGTAGACATGTTCAGTATCCTGACGGGTTAGCCTCTTAAACCCTCAGAGACTGGCCCTCCATCTTTTAAGATTTTAGTATAAGATTTATTATGCAAGAAGATGGGGGAAGAACTCTGAAACAACTTTTTATTTTTTTTTATTTTTAATTGGGATGGTATTTATGTTAGAGGATGAATTTTTGTTATATTATTAGTGATTGTCCCGATGTAAGGGGTACTTAAGTGGATGTGGCCTATCTAAAGATATGATATAATCAAGCTATTTAGTGTGTAGTGGATGGTACCATTGAGAAATAACAGAAAGGTATCTCTAGGATCAACTCACCTTCTTCTTTTGTAATTATTATGATGTTTTCATGACTAACTACTAATTAGACCTCCTT
>JZKD02S2442956.1:0-12516 GCA_000966675.3 Picea glauca
CTCATGTGCTAAGGAGGTCAAAAGCACATGGGGAACACCTCCCAAGGTACAAATCTCAACAGTTTTGCTGGGTTTTCTTCCCCTAGGGGTTTCCCAGGATAAATGTTGTGTCTCTTGTGATTGTATATTTCTTAGTGATCTTGGATTATGCTATTGTTATCTAATGAAATGCAAAGAACTATAATAATGGCTTAAACGTTAACACTTCCAACAACCAATAACCAAGAGAAATAACCATACACAAGAGCACAAGAGAGAAATAGTCAAAGATAGCAAAAACTTCATTCCAATACTTCTCACAATGGGAGAGCTATGATTCAAATTGAGATCTTATGATCTCTATTTATACAAAATGTCACTAACATAGTTTGTCCACATTAACAAGTGTAAAACATAAGACAAGGGGTCCACAACCCTTATCTTGCCCCTTGCAACCAAATAATATTCAACAATTCATCTTTAAATTCACTTTTACACAAAAGAAAACCCTAAAACAAGAGGACGTCACCCCTTTAGAGGATGTTTTGACATTAGGAGCAAACCGTTTCCCATCAGAGGAGCTTTTCCCATTGGATGAGGGACAGTTGGAGTTGGTTTCAGAGGAGGTACTGGAGTTTCGAGAGCGGAAATTAAGGAGAAGGGTCATTAGAGAGTGTCTGATCAGATGGAGAGGGCTCCCAGTAGAGGATGCTACTTGGGAGAGTGAGCAAGTGTTACAACGCCCTGGTTTGGTATTGCTCGAGGACAAGCAATCTCAGGAAGGGAGGACTGTAATGTCTCTTTCTGAATCAGAGCTTCAGAGAGGAGGATTAATAGTTTAAACAACCCCGTTAGACTAGCCAGGGCCATACAGGGGTAAACAAGGTTACTAGAGGTCACTTCAGTCGAGGGTGTTATAATTTGAAAGTGACATTGAGCTAAAAGTGACTAAAAGTGCTTTTAAGCCAAAGTGAGCTAAAAATAGAACATATGAGCTAAAAATAGAGTCAACAACGAATTAGGGTTTTGGGAAGCTATAAGAGAAGGTAAAGCGACCTAATTCATCATTATGCAGAATTTGACTTGTCAGTTGAGGAGAGAGGCACATCTCAGGAGAGAGCTTGTGGATTCCAGGAGGAAGACACCCAGAGGTTGATTTCGATGTTAAGAGACACACCCTAGTCACCACGAAGATCATCCAGATCTTCTATCGTACTTTAGCAACAGTTATCCAATTGCAGCAGTGAGGGCGCACTTGTCTAGGGAGAGGATGCAACTTCTGAGCATCAATTGAGTCGACTTGTCCCAACTAGGGAGAATCCAGGGATTCCCCTTTGACCCAGTTGAGAGGAGGGCAGGACACTTCTATTGCCTGATTTCTTGTCAGATTCTGAAGGAGAAATCATCTTGGGCGCATTTCTCAACCATTGAGGGTGTGACAGTTGGGGAGGACACATTTGGGATTCCCGAGAGATCACCAAATCAGATCCAGGGAAATCCTTCCAACCCATTTCAGAGGAGCCTAGGGCACTTAGTTTGAGACCCTTATCAGTCGATTTCGACGGGGGAATCGCTAGGGCGCAGTTTCTAGCAGCAGAGGGGGCGCATTTCCTCAAGGGGATCCATCCAGGGTCTAGACATATCCGCAAAGGGCCAATTTTCAGTCTGTCAGTCACCAAGACTGAGTGAGAGAGTAGGGCACACTGTTTGAGACAGTTTCCAGGAAGATTCGAGGAGTTTAGCCACCAAGGCGAACTTTCCAGTCTTGCAGCAGTTTCCGTATGAGTTGTCGTAGCTTGCAGCAGATCCTACAGCTCATCCATTGATCTAGCGGCGTTTTTCTATTACCGGGTATTATTGTTTTAGTTTTCTGATTGTATTCCGGCTAAGATCCTTTTGTCACTGATCTAGCCGAGAGATTTATTTTCCTTAGCCGCATATGGCATTGTAAACCGCAGAAATATCATAATATATGGTTTGCAGTCTTTTGTCTCATTTACTATCTGTATGCTTATTCATATGCTGTAAACACTTATTTATCTACACACACATGCGAAAAACATCAAGCATGTAAAACCCGCAGCTTAAACGCATCCAGAAACCCACAGTGTATCAGATCGGACAGCAAACATAACAGATTAGCAGCATTTCCTAGACTAGCCGTATCCGGGTTATTACAAGATCTATATCAACCCTTTGACTCCATTCTGAAGTTGAAGTTTTACTGTTGGATCTGGAAGCTAAGACACAACTGGGACTTTCTCCTCCTCGAATACATGTTTTCTTTTTTATCTGCCGTAGTCCATTCTTATGAGTTGGCTGTTTCATTACTGTAGCTTCCACTTATTGAACCAGAGCTAGACATATCTTACTACAGACTGGATTTAATGCCAATTGAATGCTTGTTATGGGAGTTCTCAGAAATGCCTTTAATATCACTGAGGAATGCAATTTTTAGTCACTGTAAGAATTTTCCAGTAAAGCATAAATTGCTGAGTGCAGGTAAAACATGGAGCTGTGGATGAGCAAATCATTACTGTATCAAACTGTACTTGCATTGCCTTCCAGTCTTTATACCTTCAAAGCTGTTTTCTTGCAAATAGGGCATAGATTTTTTTAGTAAGAGCTACTTTCTGATGCAATCTGATGGTGAATATGGCAACAGTCTAGCATACCCGGTTCCTCATTGTCCTTGTATTCCTCCCAAAATATACTGAAAGTTTATCCTCTGGCTGCTTCTTGGAGGCTTCATCTGTACTGGATTCTATGCAAAGAGTAATATACACTTCTCTTCAAGCACTTAGAAACTATCTTTTCACTTAATTATGTACTCACATTACCTATTCATTCCTTCAAATTCAACAATTCCATATAATTCATGTTATCCACATCCAATCGCATATCCTTATACTGATTCAAGATATTGTGGGACTTGCAAACTAATGACTGGCGGCACAGGCATATCTGATGGTGAAGAGGAATGAATAGTCCAAGAAGGATGAAAATGACTGCCCTGAGCAGCCCTAGAAACTGATGATGCAAAACCCAGTCATATGAGTACCTTCTCTACTTGCTGTAGTAGCTGTTAGTGCTAAATACCAGAAGACTCCAAATCAAAATACTTCAAAATCATTTGGTACAGCAGGTTTCTCTGCTTTCTTCTTGTTACTGCATGAAATGAAACAGATCTGGGGCAACATGATCAAAAAGAGGCTGGAAGGAATCTGATTCTTGCTGGTCAGAATCCCTTTGAATGTTAAAATGCATCAGCATTTTAGGTGGTAACAGGGTCCATCTACCACTAAGGTGGGAAACTCTCAGCAATAGAAATTAAATGAAATTTTATTAAAAAATCTCCAAGTGACAATAAATGGTCAGGGCCGACGGACATTTAGGGTATATCACTGGAAAAATGGCTGCATGCTTCTGTGGTGTACTACAAAACAGTGACCATGTCAGGACTTAGAGCCTGTAAAGCCTGACATGATCTTCGCTTGAGCTGAGAACTTGCATAAAGTCTAACTATTTGGAGCATCTCCCAAGGTTCATAAATAGAAGGGATTTCTACTAGACCTAATAAGTTAATCAAAATGTTAAATATTGAACATATTGAATAAGCAATATTTATTATGTTATTTGGAACAGGTACTTCATTCATAACTCGATTTGCATAGATTCCTTAAAAATGTTTAATACATAATATTTCTGTTACAGATCACAACCAATTATTAGAGAGATTCAACTCATGCCAGCCTAGAGATGAGCAAAACATTACATGATAGCCTATGGCAGAAGCCCAATTGGTGGACATACCTACTGGGCTGGACAGAAATATTTCAGAATATACTAATCTAGTACGTTGGCTATAGAATGAAGGCTCATGGTTAGACCGGGAATGAGTATGCTTAGTGGTACTGTACTACACTATTTTCCATGTATGACTATGCAAGATGGTGGATTATATTTTATTTTCTTGATTGGGAATTATGGATTTGTAAATTTATTTCCTTGATCCATTGTTTTAACTATTTCTTGGGTACAAGTTTCCCTCAAGGTCCATATGAATTGTTTATTGTTATGAGCATTTTTTTCTCCATTTGAAACGCCCTTTTTCATCAGTTGCAATACCTGGAGGCTTAAAGATAAACCTTGTACATCTGCTTTCAAGTTAGCATGGGAGACGGTCATTCTTCATTCTGACAGCTTAGATGCTATCTGGTTAGACTGGTTGTTCTTGTTCAGAACAAACTTGAAAAAGTACTCTGGTATACAGTTTCTTTTTTAGATTGTATTCTCTTATCTTCTGTGTATGTCCTTCATTATAAGACGACTTCAAGCACTTGTTAAATCCTACTATCATGTGATAGGAAGGGGTGATAACACTCCTTTAATTAGTTTCCATCCTAAATATGTTGATAGATGTAGACGAAGCAATCAGTAAAAATAGATGTGGAAGAGCCCACTAGTAAGACACGAGTGGACTTGATTGATGACACTGATCGAAGAAATAAAGGTGTGGAATTTAGATGTAGGAGGTTATTCTATATATAATGGATTATCTGTGTGCTAAATTGGCAGGTTGGTTCGTTTGTACCTGCAGAATCAGCCAAGCTTCATGTTTTTGACGCAGTTTTTACCAGAATGGGAGCATCTGATAGCATCCAGCATGGTTCAAGTACTTTCTTTGAGGAGTTAAGTGAAGCCTCATCAATCCTGCAGAAATCTACACCTTGCTCACTTGTAATAATCGATGAATTGGGGCGAGGAACTAGCACCCATGATGGTGTTGCTATTGCATATGCAACGCTGCATTTTCTTCTAAAAGAGAGAAGATGTTTAACTTTGTTTGTCACTCACTATCCGAAGATTGTGGAGCTAAAAGATGAATTCCCAGGGGAAGTGAATCCATACTATGTTTCATATTTGACAGATGAATGTTCAACAGACACAAGACGGGCTGGTGAGCTCATGGATGATTCAACATTCCAAAATGGTGTAGTGAGAGAACCTGATGTAGATCAAAGCACAGTCAATGAGGTTTCACAAAGTATTACATTCCTTTATAAGCTTGTTTCAGGGGTTGCTAGCAGAAGCTTTGGCCTTCATGTTGCACGCCTGGCACAGGTATTTATTCTTTCTTGAAATCTTATTGGGGACTTCTTTTTGGGATGCAATTGCTCAGAATGACTGGTTAACACAGCATTTTGTGCAGCTACCTGATTCCTGTATCATGCAAGCTGCTATAATGGCTGCCAAGTTTGAGAAAGAAGTACGTGCACGTGTGCTAGCTAGATCAGGAGCAAAGTCTCATGTACATAATGGGACAACTGAAGACCAGTCTCAAATTGACAAACTCTTGAACGAAGGGAGTTCAAATAAAGAATCTACAGAATTGGGTGGAAGATTCTTCTCAGCACATGAAGAGATGGTTACATCAGAAGCTCAGCAGATGCCTGATAGTTTCCACATATCAAAGCTCTTACATTCTGTTCTGTCTGCCTTGAAAGAGATTAGCCCTGTTGATGATTTATGTGCTGTGAAAAAGGCACAGGAACTTGCTGTACAAATATTGACATCAGGGGATTTGTAGTAAATCATGCATTTTTTAAGCCACTTGCATATCCTGCATATAGGCACAATCCTTAGAAACTAAACCCCATATCGAACTCTGGGTGCAAGCTATTCTGCCAAATTTAAAGAATATCCTGTTATAGGTGCATGGAAAGAATTTTGTATATTAGTTGAAAGCTATTTCTGGAACCAGCAGCCCAAAGTCATGTTCTTCAGCATTGAATACCGATATTTTGTCTATGAATTTACTAGGATTCTACAGCTAGAAATGTGGTTATTCAACTGATTTACAACCTAAGTGTTTCTGTAATTTTGTTCACTTTCCAATAATGTAGCCTGTATAAATGAATGCGATATTCATCCCAGGCATTCAGTGGAACCTGTCAGGTGATTTATTTATATAGGATAGTTGCTGAAGAGCAACGACGACTTCTTGTGGCCGAAGATAGTATAAGAATGGACATTATTAAGATACCGGCTTTTGTGATAGTGCTTTTCAACCCAAATAATTCTGACCATTGCCAGTGAATATCATCGAGCATTTGTTAACCTGCTCTCTAGTCAACTATCTAAACGTAGAAATGTACTGCAAGCTAGTAAACAAATTCTAATCTCAACAAAGAAAAGATAGACAATTATGTCATATCAGATAAAAGTTGTTGAACTCATAAGCTCATATGAATGGGCACTGTTTTTGAATCAAACCAATAACAAATGCAATTTTGATCTTTATTTAATGGTGGCAATTAAACGATTATTTCCATCAGATGTTCATATTCATGTATATCATTATGAATGCAATTTCTAAAAACTTGCTCACATGTGTCACCCTGTAAAAGAAGTACAATAAATCTGAATTTCGGGTTTGTGGACTGCATGTGAAGAATGTATGATCGAGGAACTTTTAGTTACTCGATTGACCATACGGAGATCGAGGAACGTAGTCTCTCAATCTAATATAGTAGTGGAGGTCGAGGAACGAAGTGGCTATGCACTTATCTCCCTGTCTGATTATTGAAATGAAAAAGAAAGTGATTTTATGCACTTATCTCCCTGTCTGCTTACCGAAATGAAAAAGAAAATAAGTGAAAGAAACATTTATTGCAATTTACCTATGTTAGAAATATGTAGGCAAACATATTAAAACAAAGCCATTGGAATGTTGGTTCACTGAAGAGGTTGGTGCAGTATCAAGCTGTATGCCAAGGTTCCATTCTTACTATGGTTTGTTTGTCCTTCCTGAATGTAGCCCCTCAGTATGTTTATTGGAACATTTTTTCTTGCAGTAAATTTAATTCTAAAAGCTAGAGGGGATATCCATTGTTTCAATATAATCTAAAGGTAGATTATAGAAATTCAATTCTAATACATAATTCCAATATAATGCAAAAGGAGATTGTTGAAAAGCTTAAAGCAATTTCACACAATTTGTTTGGAAACATAAATACTAGTTTGCATGTGGATGTCAATGGAACAAGACATGCTAGACTTGATGAAAATGACTGACTATATAGCAGATGAAGTAAATAAGCTCTATACATATGTATAAAAGCTCGAACTCTGGAGAAGAAATAAAACAGCAAAAGCTTATCAGATCTCACAGTAGTGTTTTGGAGAAGAAGTTAGTATCCAACTGTTTATTAGGTGGGTGTGTAACAGTGCCATTGGTTAATAAGATAGATTGCCATTACACTAGAAATACAAATTGTTTTTAGTGCTGGTTAAGGAAAAAATTGTTTCCTAAATTATTAAATGGATTAAAAATAATAACATTGCCATTGGATCAAGCCAAATATGTTTTTGATAGACAATCACTGTATTTTGCAATGAACAAGAGTGCAAATTAGAATGGAAATATTTCACCATAAGTTAAAGCCTTAGAAACCAACAAGAGTGCAAATTAGAATGGAAATATTTCACCATAAGTTAAAGCCTTAGAAACCAACGTCTAGTTGATGGTTTATTTTTTTAAAGTGCATGAATAGATTTTGTCTAATAAAATATCATAAAATGAGAAACATAATTTATATTTTAATATAAATTGAGAAAACTGATTTTTTTTTCCCAATAACATGTTTACATAAATATTAGAAATTATGCAGAAGAAAATAAATAAATTATATTTTGCACTCGCCTTTTCACAAATACCTTTTATTTTACTAGCACAGTAAAACAAGAGGTAAAAGCATTTTAGTATGCATAAACTAATTACTTACAAACACAATTTACAATATAATCATCAATACAAATCTTAGAGAGTCCAATGCATGCAACATCCGACAAGCTTTTGAGTTTCTCTAAGTAAGCTTATTTCTTTTACTTATTTAATTAAATGCTCTTTATATTTGTGGAAAACTTAATTGATGTTAATAAAGGAGATATACTTTATTTCAACATTTATTCCCATCAACTTTAATTGTTTATGAAAACTCTAGTACTCGATTTTTAAAAGACATTCCTACAATATTTGTGTTACAACTATTGCATATGTAACCTACTCAAGGTGAAACCAGACTTTCATGATGATAAAAATATAAAGGTTCCCATTATTAAAACATAGAAAAGCATTCGTCTTCATAATGAAATGGTTTAAAGTAGAGGCATTTGCCATGACATCCTCTTTTCAAAAAGAGACATTATGTATACAAGTTAAATTGGAAATGTCACAAGCAATCTTCCAAATCAAACTTTATCAATTTATCATGCTACAATACTCCTAGAAATGAGAAAATAATATTAACAATCAAATATGTGTACATAAAATAAATGAGTATTTGCACTAGTCTCAACTTGGTCAATACACATTCCATACATGGACTCGTAACAAGAAAAAAGAAGAACTACACAATGGAAAATAGAAATAAGGTGAACAATACATATGCTATGAGAGGAGTGATATTCAACATGGTACTAAATGGTGACTGGTCATTGCTTTATCATTCCTTGTTTCCATCACTAACCACAAATGCAGAGGCTAGATTGTGAAGGCATTGACAGAGGCATGAATGTGCATAAACATTACCACAGTTATCCAATTCATGTTAATAAAATTTATGTAACCAAGTAGTATTGACATAGAGAAAAGCAATAATTTGTTGGATCTTGTCAAAATAATGCCATGAAAAGTGTTGCATGATGGGCCTATTTTAGGACCTGTTATCCTTGATTTCTAGGGATAACCAGGAGATCATGTCTTGAGGTCCATAGGTCCTAGACATGGAGTACCGAGAGCAGGATTGATCTAAGCATGGCCCTGGAGGGCCCATCCTTTTCTTCTTTCATCAGACTTGTCTTGTCAGCAACAACAACATCCATCACCATCGGCTTGGTCTTGTATTGGAGAAGGCTTTTGCTCCATGAGGTAATTGGTCCAAGTATCATGGTATGTGTCACTTTTGATCATTATAACCTTTGGATATATGCATATGATCCCTTTTATCTCTGACAAATGCTTGGATCTTACATTGGCCCACTTGACCATGCTTGGGGAGATTGACTGGGTGCCCTAGCAAGCCTGTACCCATAGGTTTTGGTTTGCCACTAGGGGATTTTTGAAGAGCCATCGTCCGTTCCCATCATACCACCACTTTTCCATCTTATCTCCCGCTCATCTGTCCCATTCCCCTTGTCCAGGCATTAGGATGATCTGTTTGTGGGGTCACACCTTATCTTGTGGGAAGAAGGGGCTAAAGGCCCAGAAGGTAAAAGCAGTTGGTAAAAGATAAAAACCTATAAATAAAACCTCGAGATGCTTCGCCCAGGGATCCTCGAAAAATCAATAAAAGGCCTCTCAACAAGAAACAAGAGGGACCCGAAAAAAATAACAAACAAGACCTAATCAAGAGGATAGGGGGTCTCATCACGAGCCAGCCTATTATGTTCATGGGTACCTAACAGCATGACATTGCCACCATCTGGTTACCACGCTAGGGCAATGACCTTTGGTTGCATGGCCAAGGGAGAGGGGGTCTCATCACGAGCCAGTCTTATCATCTCCGTGAAAGTACTTGTGGGTAACACTGTAAGCTTTGGTCACCACGCCAAGGCAGTGTCCTCTGGTTAGCCCTTGAGTAAAAGGAAAAAGAAGAAAAAACAAATAAAAAAAAGAATAAAGGCAAGAAAGGGCTTGGAAAAAATTGCATCCATGACGGGTACAATTCGCCTTCTACAAAGGCACCCACAGGTAATATCATGCAGCCCTGGCTCTCACTCTACCCATATGTCTGGATATCTCTTAGCCACATCACCTCATCTACATGGCTTGGATGAAACCCCTTGGAAACTTTTCTTTCCTTATGGATACTAGCCCAATAGGGTGTCTTGTCTTCTTTTATCAACCTTGTATTGTAGCTTTTTGTAATGTCTTTGAGCTATTGAATGATATATCAGGGTTTTTATGCATATGTTTGATAATATTAATGATGAAATGTGATTAACATTGCTATGATCCCTGTGACTAATGAGCCCATGGAGGGCGTAGTTTTTGATGTGCAGGACCATGCCCGATGGACAGGTACCATTTGGACCGGTACACATGGGGAGATGATTAGTTCGAACCTCCATGGGGTTGAAGAGCCCATCAGATGGTTGTTGAGACCCCGTTAGAGGGGCAGAGACAAGACAGTGTTTGATCGAGGTTTTGCACTGGAGAAGAAGAGGACGTTTCACTAGAGGCACTTTGGCAGAGCTTGACCTAGGGAGAATGACCCCTTTTCAGTGGAACGTTGGCCTTGGAAGGCTCAAAGCGTCCCCATCCTTACCATGACGTCATCCAGCTTCATGGTCATTCTTGGAGGCAGACTAGGCAGCAGTGGCACGTGTGGCATGTTGGAGAAGCCCCTAGGGGGCTAACATTTTGCTCATGGATGTCTCATTTGCCCTAAAAGGGGCTAGCCCCTCTCATAAAGGGGATTTTACCTTTATTACAGCTCAGTTAGGGTTTTAACTTGACATTTTAATGTAAAAATAGTATGATTTTGGTTTAAAGCCTTGTCGGCTAATTTTTATGACCTAAAATTAATTAAAGGTCATTGATACAATATATATTGAGGAGTTTTATCCTCATTTTGACATAACTTATCACTTACTCTCCTAGTGAGGTCTGATTTTTGCGCCCTATTAGGGTTATTGGCTATTTTGAGGGAGGCGCACTTGTTTGGAGAGGAGATTTTTGGCAATTTATGGTGTTTTTCTTGAAGGAAGGTTTGCAACTAGGGTTCGCATGCTATTTTCTTGATGATTTGTAAGTATTTTTCTGCAAAACTTTTTGATTGAATGGTTGTAGTTTAAATTTCTTGCATTTATTGATAAATATTGTTGAATCAAAACCCTAGGGGACAAACACACAAGTAGGTCGTTGTCTCATGTCCCCTGATAGAAAAATCTTTTAGCCATTGAAGAAGAAGAGAGCCTAGCCATTGCTACACTCTTTCTTTCTTCTTTCCTTAGGCTAGATGTACCTTTAAACTTCAAGAGGAAGAGGACGTCTCGGGCCTAGGTTATCTACACTTAGGGCCATTTTTCTTTTACGGTTTCATGAAAGAGCCTTGCCTTTGCAACACTCTCCCTCTTTAATCTCTCGTGTCTTGATTTTACTTGTCTTTAAGCTAGCTATTTGTCGGAAAGGAGGAGAGAGCACGAGGCCTTGCTTAAGCAACACCAGAGTGAGCCTCTCTCCCTTAGGGTTTTGTCTTTAAGGCCCTGCTATTGCAGCACCTAGAAACCTTTCCCTCTTGTCCTTTGAATCTCATCCCCTTCAACTTGTGCGTCCTTCACCTTTTGACTCCATAACCCTTAGGCACTAATCTTTAGCCTCCAATGTTGAAGTGAAAGTGATTGAAACAACTCTCAAACTCTTATAAATTGAAACCCTAACTAACTACTAACCCTTAAAAAGCTGACGTCACACTTGGTTATTTCGTCTTGATGCAACATTTTTTATATATTAAGCAATTGGATGGTGTTTTAAGCATTTATTGAATGAGGGATTGATTGGATACATTGATTGCTACAACATCTTGATATTTATTGGTGAAGTAACATTATTTCATTGTTATATTAACAAACATTGACTTCGTCAATATTTATTGTTGCAATTGCTTATACATTGATATCAGATAGTCTATTGAAGTACTAACCCGTTGAATCATAACTTGCATATATATATCGGTTTGCTTTGTTCCGGGCAGGTGTTCTTCTTTGGGCCTACACTTCATTATTGGTTGTTTAGCTGGACTATCTGTTTTGGTGGTAACTTGTGAAGGGGGAACTTTACTTTGACTTTTAAACCTTTGCCTCTTCAAAACTTCAGGTTGCCGGGGACGTCTCCCCTGGGTCTAACCTCCCTAAAGAGAAAGAACCTCCCCATCGTGGCGACATTGGGTGGGATAGATTCCTGTTACGCCAGTTTGGCCTTCTACTTCATAGCCATTTGACCTAGCTACAAACTGTGTGATAACATTTTGGCGCCGTTGTCGGGGAACACTGAGTCAATTCTCCTCAAACGACAAACCTTTTCGGTAAGCCTTGCCTCAGAGCCTTATCTTACAAGCTTACCTGACGACTCCACTAGGGTGTTTTCCCTTATCCTTTGATAGTTTCAGGCAAATTATCTGGTGACTCCACTAATATTTATCAGGGTGCCACCTTACAATCTGTGATATTTCCAAATTATGGGATCATGGCAGACTGGGAGCAAATGTATCCAAGTATTGATTTCAGAAGTTTTCAAGGATACCCAAATTACTTTGATACAAAATGGCTAAATAACTCTCCAACGTTTTTGGGGCTTCCAACTCTTCACATCATAAATTTTTTGGAGTATTTGAGCGAGATAAAGTTGGGAGGGCAGGATGCTCTTATAAAATTGTTCTTACTCACTCTGCCATCCTACTTACAAGATCGTTTTAAGAGTTGTTGCAAGGACAGGGGCATATCATCTTTCATACACCTCATCAGTAGGTTTAT
>JZKD02S2443000.1:0-18489 GCA_000966675.3 Picea glauca
TTCTTCAGTTAAAGTGTTCCTGCTCTTCCAGTGTTCCTGCTCTCTGCTCTGTTTAATTACTTTACTTTTGGATAGTATGCACGGCGATGGGCTCCAATTATATTCTTTGCACACTTTATTGAGTTTCGAACATTCCCGCAGCTTACTGTTATATATAGAGCCAGCGGAATGAGAGTGCAAGAACACTCCATTCTTTAATTACGGTCTACTTTAATTATATTCTTTAATTACGGTCTTCTTTAATTACTTTAATTATATTCTTTGCACACTCCATTGGGTTTCGAACATTCCTGCAGCTTAGTGTTAATGAGAGTGAGAGTGTTATACATGTGTTGTTTCTTGTTGATTTCTACGTTCAAAGAAGTAGTGTTAGCTGTTCAGTAGATTCGACTGTGATCATTCAATGATGGAGGAAGCGGGAGCATCCCTAGTGTTTCGGGAGGAGTGGGTTGAACAAGTTAGAAATATATTTGTTAATGAGAATTCTCTGGCAAACGCGGATAAGATTCCGCGCGTGGCTGCTCATCTCTTGTATGCGAATGCGAAACCAGAGGCGTACATACCACACTTCGTGTCCATGGGGCCTTACCACCATTGGACACTGGAGAAAAAGATTGCGGCCCCTTCTTCTGCGGGAGATAGTTACGAGTATCACGATCTGAGGATGTCAACCGTGGAGGAGTACAAAGTCCAGTCGGCTGCCACGTTCTGGCAGAATCGTAGCGAGAACTTGGATGGCATAGTTAGAAGTATCAAGGATAAGCAGCAGCAGATTGAAGCTTTCTATGATTGGAAAATTAGCAGGGGCGGTGAGTACCCTGAGCATTTCGCTCTCATGATGGCCATAGATTCATCCTTTCTGTTACGTTTCTTACTCAGTCAATCTGGACCATCAGACGATGGCATGAAAAGGTTTGAAGTCCCCGTAAAGTGTGACATTCTGAAGCTGGAGAATCAGATCCCGCTGTCTGTCTTGACAAGTGTACTTGACTTCGCTAATAAAGCTTTAAATATTGAAGAGAGGTTCAGTGGACTGTTGCAGAAGATGTACAATTTGTCTCCTTTCTACCAATTTGACAGAGAAAATACTGATGATCAGTCGCATTCAATCCAAATAGCTGAGACACAAATCAATGATCAGCCGCATTTGCTGGGTTGCCTGCACGCATTCGTTTCGCAACTCATGCAGATTAAAGTAATCGAGTACTCAAAGCCGACTCGATTTCAAAGATTGATGCACTTTCTCGAACCGATTGTTGGAGCGGTCTTCACTATTCTCCAGGTCAAGCATCCTTACAAGGAAGGGCGACGTGATATTCTGAAGTCATACAACGCCGGGGAGTTGGAAAAGGCCGGCATTAAATTCAAATCCTTCCGCAAGCAGTCCGAGCAGATCCGATTCGACAAATGCTCGGGCACGCTCTACCTTCCCCAGATCACCGTATCCGAAGTGCAGACAGAAGTGTTCTTTAGGAACATGCTTGCCTTGGAGTTCAATGCCGCCCTCCGAGACTCCGCGACGCGCAACGTTGGCGACTCCGCGACGCGCTACGTTGGCGACTCCGTGACGCGCTACGTTAGGTTGATGGACTGCGTCATCGATACGGCCGAGGACGTTCGACTGCTCCGGGAATCTCAAGTCATTCTTCGCGGAAGTCTCATGTTAACTGACGAGAAAATTGCTGATATGTGGAACGGAATGTGTCATCCCATCTTCACAGGCCATCTGGAACCTCTGCAGGATCTCAACAAGGCACTGGCGGAAGTGCTTATCAGGAAATATTACATGAGCATATTCAACAAGATACTGTGGGAGTTCTGGTTGGACCATCTATCGAATCCAGGGAAGGGTGTAGCTCTGCTCGTTGGAGGTCTGCTTCTCGTCATGACTATTATACAAACAGGCTGCACTATTTTACAAACGTTGAAGGACAACTCTCCTCCCTAATAAAAGAATTGTGCTGCTTATTCGACCACTCAATGCTCTCGAGGATAGAGCTGATCATAGGAATGTTGTGTGCATAGCTTTATTTTTCCCAAGATGCATTAATGCTTTTCTATGTTGTAATCTAAACGTTTTATGTGTTTTGTGGGAGGGGTAATTTCGTGTTTTGTGGGAGGGGTAATTTCTTCATTAATGTTTCCCCTCCCACTCTCTTTTATGTGTTTTATGTTTTGGTATTTTTTTATATTAAAGTATCAACTATGTTGTAAGGAATTTATGGATATTTTTCAATTTATTTATTGTTGGAATAATGTTTACAGTAGATTGGTTTGGAATTGGTTTGAATTTGTTCAAGATTTGTAAGAGGATGTTGAGAGATTTTTTCAACAATTATCTCTATGTTTGGAGATAGTTGGATCTGATTCCAACTATATATACTTGTAATATTGTGTGTAATATTGGTAATAGAAATTGTTATTTGTGTGTATAATCGTGTGTTATGGTTTTTCTCTCAAATTTTATCATCATGATTGTCAATCCTCTGTAAATATGTAGGATTAGTGTGTAAGTGTGAGTATTGTGTGTGAGGTTGTTGTGTTCAGATTGCGTATCTGAACGACTCCTGATCACCATTGTTAGATGAGCAAGTGATGTTGTCCATTCTATGCGTTGTTTCTCTTGGGGAAAAAAATAGTGTGCTGGAGTATGCAACTTGTTGGAATGTGTGACCATTGTAAGACCATGCTTGGAGCCACGTGAAGAAGAAAGACCATGAGTGGAGCTGCGACTCTGCAAAGAGATGCTCATGCTAGTTTGTACTTATTGATTCGCTACCACCAAGAGAGCGTAGAGTTGTTGTTTGCTACTGCTCGAAGAGACTGTGAATTGGTGATGTGATATTAAAGAGCTTGTGAAGACGTTTTCAAAACTAGTAGAGATGCGACGCTTTTCATTTAGAACCCGCAACCTCTTTCTCCTTTGCTTATTTACCAGAGTTTGTGAAAAGCAATGAGAGGCATCTATATTAATTAGTTTGTAATAGTTATATTAATTAATGGAAATGTATTTTTGGGTTTGTAAAATTTATATGAAGTAGAACCAATCAATGTACAAAGTAACATAGTTCAAATTAGTCGTTTTAAATGTTCTCTAGTGCCAAGGGAACACATCACACATTTGATTATGTCTACATTATGTCAGATGTTGGAGATTCTTGTTGTACTTCGGTGCTTCAAGATCATCAGTTATAGGTTATCTTTGTTTATATTGTTGTAGATGTGTTTAAAGAATGGCAGTTGTATGATTGACTGCTGAAAATATCCAGTAATCAGATCACTGTCCTATATAACTGTCGAAATTTGCTCTTCGAGGGAATTTCAGATATGGTAGTGTATCCATAGAATAATTCAATGTTGAGGTTGTACTTTGGGGTAGTCAAGAAGTGCCAATTCTACAAATTCATCAATGATGGTCATAAGTGTTGTTGTCTTAAATGAGTTGAAAGGGAAGCTCAAAGTTGTGGAGAAGAAAGAGCGTATATAGGAAGATTTCAGGGTGGATAGGAATGTTGATGAATACCATATCAAGACAAATATCTATGTTGAAATTTGAGTATTGTAATTATGGTATAACATTTGTAATGTAAGCATTATGGGAGGGTGTTGGAATAATGGTTACAATAGATTGGTTTGAGTCCGTTGAAGATTTGTCGGAGGTTGTTGAGAGATTCTCTCAACAACTATCTCTATGTTTGGAGATAATTGGATCTAATTCCAACTATATATACGTGTAATATTGTGTGTAATATTGGTAATGTAAATTATTATTTGTGTGTATAATCCTGTTCTATGACTACTCTCTCAAATTTTATCATTTATTACTTAAAAGAACAACTAACTAACCACTATGTATATAATTCTTAAAAAAATAAATAACTAACCACTATGTATTTTTTATCTCAATGTTATCCTTGGAATTAACAAGTCTAAATCCTAAGAATAAACCATGAATTGGCTCAATCATTATGGGTGTAGTTTGGGAGGAGGATCCTCATATATGACACATGGATACTGAAGTTATCATAATCCATTTATAACTGTAGATATCAATGATGTTTCTGTACTTAGTTGGTTTTGATATTGCTTAAATTACAAGCATGGGGGATAACTAATCCTATACCAATTTTTATCACTCAAACAAAATGTGGGAGGGGAATTTCATGTATATCAATTAGCATGGGTTGAATTTATTATATCATGGAATTCAAAGTGGATCCATTAATCCATTTCTTGTTTGATGAAGTCTAGGATCAAGTTTTAGGCACTTCATCACTGTGGGTGATATGCTTAAGAAAAAGTAGAGGAATGTTTAGAGTTAATTATGTGTGACATGCTAAGTGTTAATCATGATAAACCAAAGTGAAGAAAGAAAAGTGGAAGAGTGATAGTGAGAAGGGTCCTTATGATAAGATTCAACATTTGCGTTGAATAAGAGGATTAAGGGGTCTCTATCACAATAACATATCTGGGTTTGAAAAAAATAGTGGAGCCTAACCTGATAGGAATGAAGAAGAAAGAAGGGAAGTGTCCTAAGTTTTTTATCTCATTATTTTAGAAGTGTTATATTAATGGTGATTAGTCGAGAGAGGATCATCTTAGCCTCCTAAAAATATTTTTATTTTGGAGAGTTAAATTAGGTGGGTTAACAAAGTATATGGTAGGGGATGTGACTTACCTGATATTTCAAGGGTTTTACTTATGGTTGTTCCAAAGAGGATAGGTAGAGTGGGGTGCCCCTTGATAATAAATGTAGGTGAAGTTTTTTTCCATCGTCATGTACATAAATGATTATTGGATAAGACAATAGAGTTATGAAAGATGTGAGAACTGGCAAGCCAAAATTTCCCTAGGGTCATGGGTAAGTGGATTGTTGGGAAGTGTGTTGGTGTTTGTTTCTATTTTTATTTAGAGGCCTAGATGAGGAATATTATAAGGATGTGATATTGATAAGGTTGGTTATGTTATTGTGAGTGTATTACTTCTATTTTTATTTAGAGGCCTAGATGAGGAATATTATAAGGATGTGATATTGATAAGGTTGGTTATGTTATTGGGAGTGTACTACTTCTAGGATCATTTTTAGCCACTAAGTGGTGTATTAAAGGGTTTTCTAGAACATTTAGGTGTGATATAAGCATGTTAATGGTTGTAGGATTTGAATAGTAATGGAATCCAAAATCATTCATGTTTTTATTTTTCTTTATTGTTTATCCTTATACATCATACATTTTTAGCTCTTTAATCGTCAAGTGCTACTTCAATGGTAATTGGTCCATTAAAGTAAATTCTTCAAATAGACTATATAATTGATATTCTTGAAATTTTAAGCTAGTATTTATACTTAGGTAAGTATACTTGGAGGATTTGTAAATTTTTGTTTGCCACCATCACTACAAGGAGAACACCTTTTAGTGGAGGTTTTTAGTGTTAAAAAATTTGATAAAGTTTTCAAACCTCCGTTACAATCTCCTCTATTGACTGCGAAGGTTTTAATGGATGTTCCATGTAACTAAAAAAATTTGGGTTGGCGAAGGATATGGAATAGGTTTTTTCCCAATTTTTTAATTTTTAAAACGCATAGGTGCACTCTTTACAAACCCACACTGGTGCATTAATATAAGACAAACTCACGAGTGTGTTTATAATTATTGTGCACTGATTTCTCATTTTTCATTGTATGCATAACATCGATGCTCTTATAATTTCTATGTGACAGTTCCACCTTGTTTGTGTATGAAGCACTGGTGCATTTTAGTTTTTTTATGCCTCGAAGTGTTTAATTTATAGTGTGCATTGGATATTTTAAGTTATACTAAGCCCCGACGTGTTTAATATAGTTTTCCCCCTTATGCTTGTATAATTAGTATGTATCAGTGTCTGTTTTACCAAGTGCATCGATAATCCAGATTAGCACAAAATGAGAGGGGAGATATATTAAGGAAATGTATAGAGATATCTTGGATATCAAATAATATAACAAAAATGTATAAGATATGCAACCATAAACACAGAGATACAATAATACACAATTTTTTATTAATGAGCGAAAATTTATGAAGACTGTAAAAATACAGAGTGAAAGACTCGCTAGACTGGTGGCAACTTATCTATGAGAAGAGATGTGTTTGCTACTCGCATCTATGAGAAGATGATTTCAAAATCAAGATCCAAAGGCCTTTTTATCATAAATAAAATTCAAAACCCTAGCCCTGGAAGATGAAAAAACAATAGTTTTTTGGACCTCGTTTTGGGTAGTTTGGTGTATCAACTTCCCAGGGGCGTAACTTTGGCATACGATCTTCGTTTGGGGTGCACAATAGCTCGTTGGAAAGGTATTGTCGATGATATTAATTTTGGGGGCTCAATTAGAGCCTTCGGCTATAATTGAGAAGATCTATACTGAAAAAACTTCATTTAGGCCCTCAAAATGGCCCCCGAAGTTAAAAACTGCTAAAAAGAGTAAATTACCAAAATTACCAGAAAATTGTTTTGAGCCAATTGGAAAAGGTGGGCGGACACCGATATCCACATGGATCAATCCTAACTCCTTAGGAAGCAATGGTATCCATTTTGTTGAGTGCCCATGGGAGAGGGAAAAGCTTTTGTTGAATCTGCATATTGATGAACTGCTTTCCTTGTTGGAGAAGTTGCACTGCTTAGCTTGTTGAAGGTTGTCACGAACCTATTGCTGGAAGGGTTGGACCTTTTTAACCAGTCTGTATACATGAGATTCCTGTGTGCAGAAGGAATCTTTACACTTTCCTTCAATATTTCTGACCTGCTTTTGTTGGATAGAAGGTGCTTGGGTCGAGGCTGTAGTGGTTGCAGTATCCTTCCATTCACCTTTTGAATAGATTATGAAGAAGATAAATTTTGTAGTATGAGATACTACCTTGCGACATTGTTTAGGTGGGACAGTAGTTGGAACTATCTCTGGTATCCTATAGAGATGACCTCCCAGAGTAACAATGACATTACAGGATCAAGACTCATAGATAACATGGCTCTTCCACATATATGGCTAGCCCAATGGAACATCACATACAACCATTGAGGAAACATCACAAAATACCTCATCCTTGAAGGGATGGATGTCATATGACAATCGACACTACTGGCTGACACGAAGATCTCATCTCTGGTGAAGCCACCCGATGTTGTATGGATGCGGGTGTGGTGTTGTCAATAATCCCAATTGTTTGACGACCTCTACTGAGATGAATTTTTTCTAGATTCCGCTATCAACAATAAAATGCAGTGGGGTCCCCTTCACCCACATCTGTGAATGAAAAAGTCACTCCCCCTCTTTAGGATCTATTGGTTCTTCTGGTTGAATTGATGTGATCGTGACAATAGCAGTGGGGTTTGCATCGATGATCTATCTTCTATCAGTATTTTCTAAATCAGATTCTGAATCAAGGTTCGACTCCTTGTCTTTGATCTCGGGCACCAATGAATGTTTTGAGCGACATTCATCAGTGTTGTGTTAGGGGATTATGTGGAAATCACACCATTTTCCAGTGTCCTTCATCGTCTTTCCATGACCCCTCTTTTCCTGTGGCTTGGACTAGTTTTCAAGAGACTATTTGTTAGGGTCATCTTTATCATACTTTGGCTGTTGCGGATTTTCATACCCGAACTCTCGTTTTTTCTAGTGCTTAAATTTCTACTCGATTTTAACAACATATCAATAAGAAGCACCGAGTGATGAGATGTCTAGAAAATCCATTTCAATTTGGATTTATCTATGTAGAGCCCCATGGTATTTCAGAACCAAATGTCGTTCAAAGTATTTGATACCCATCTTGGTGTGCAAGGTATGGAAGGTATTGGCAACTCTGGAACTTCTTGGCCCCTCTCTTTCTAGAGTGTGGTCCATCTCATGTACTTGTCCTCATAGTTGCCAACATGGTAATATTGTTCCTTTACCACATCCACAAAAGAATCCCAAGTGGGCTCGACCCCATATATTACAGACTCCTCCGTGTAACTTTGCTCCTAGTAAGTTTCCCACCAATGTTTGACATGGGGGAGAGCCTTAAGGTGTGTGAAGGTGATCTTTTCCCTGTCGGAGAAATTATGAACAAAGAAATAACCTTCTAGCAGATTTAACCATTTTTCTAGGGCATATGCATTTATCTTTCCTTCAAATATGGGAATATAAAAATTAACGTGTACCTTGAAAGGCGAGGTGCCTCCAAAGTTTCCTCTTGATGAAGATGTTCTTGTTGCTATTGACAGGCGTTGAAGGGTGTGGGAAAAATTCCCCATCATTTCATCCCTCTGTCGCGTGAGAACTTACTCAAGCAACAGATTGATAGAATCACCTACTCCATCATTTTTATTTTCTTCTGCCATTGAGGGTTTCGTGGGTGTGCAAGAGATATTTTCCTCAAGAGAGACAAGCTTGAGACCCAACTTTCTATACTTAGACCTTCTCATGGACATGCACTGAAAAAAAAATACCGATTAAGAGTAGCTTGCTCTGATGCCACTGATCCAGATTATTTTCAGCACGAAATCAAAGCGGAGATATATTAAGGCAATGTATAGAGATATCTCAGATATCCAATAATATAAAAAAAATGTATCAGAGATGCAACCATAAACACAAAGATACAATAATACACAATTTTCTATTAATGAGCAAAAATTTACAAATACTGTAAAAATACAAAGTGAAAGACTCGCTAGAATGGTGTAAGCTTATCTTTGAGAAGAGATGTGTTCGCTACTCGCATCCGTGAGAATATGATTTTAAAATTAGGCTCCATAGGCATTTTTATCATAAATAAAATTCAAAACCCTAACCCCAGAAGATGAAAATCCAACAGTTTTGTAGACCTTGTTTTGGGTAGTTTCGTGTAGCAACTTCCTGGGGGTGTAACTTTGGCATATGATTTTCGTTTGAGACACACGATAGCTCATTGGAAAGGTATCATATAGGAGATTAATTTTGGGGGATAAATAATATAATTTGACTATCATTGAGAAGATAAATCCCAAAAAACATTCATTTAGGCCCTCATAATGGCCCCAGATGTTAAAAACCGCTAAAAATAGCAAATTACCAAAATTGTCGGAAAATTGTTTTGAGCCAGTTGGAAAAGGTGGGCGACGACTGATATCCACCTGGATCAATCGAAGTGTATTGGAATTTAGAATATTTGAGGTGAGACATCAGTGCCATTTTTTTGTGAAGCATAGATGCATATATTATACTAAAAGCACCTATGCACACATTACATTTAGAGCCCCAATGTGTATAATAAAAGTAATGCACCGATGCATACATTATATGATACAAATTTTATGAGAAGAATGAAATGAATACAGATTATTAAAAGATGATTAAAACATAATAAAAGAGATACATTAAAACTAGTTTCTACTCAAAAAGAAAATAAGATGAAACTGTAAAATGTAGTGGAAAACAAGCTTGTTGGATTAGTGGTGGCTTATCTCTTAGAAGAGATGTGATGGTTGCGCTCATTCACAAGAAGATGATTACAATGAGGCTCCGAAGGCCTTTTTTACAATAATCATGAGTTCCAAAACCATATGCATCCAAAAACCTAACGCTAGGAGATGAAGCGCCAAAAGTCATGTGGGCCCTGTTGGGGTAAGCTAGTACATCAACTTCCCGTAGTTGTAACTTTTGCATATGATCTATGTTTTAGGCGAATGATATCACGTTCGAAAGGTGTATATGAGGACTACACATGGTTCCATCAAACTCTAACTCTGTTTATAATTAGACTATGGAGATCCCTAAAAATGTTGTTTAGGGCCTCAAAACGACCTTGGAAGCAAGGGACCAAAAAACTAGGAAAAAAATACCAAATTGGAAAACTACCAAAATGAACCAATCGGAATAGGTGGGAATCCATCGACATCTATCTGGATCAATCCTCCCCCCTTCAGAAGAAATGTTCTCCATTATGTTGAGCTCCCCCATCAGATGGGGAAATTTCTACTGAATTTAGCCATGGGTGAGCCACTTGCCTTGGTGCAGGAGCTTCCCTGCTTTGACGACTTGATAAAGATGGATCCTTTGTTGTCAAGTACCCTTGACCTGTGTGTCCACAATATGATCACTGGATTCCTGCTGCATGCAGTCAGGGTTGATATTTGTTGGTATCAATTGTCCTTCTATCTCTGAGGTGTCAAATAATGGTGGGAAGTATGGCCGAAGGAGAGCCACATTAAATACCGAGTGTATGCCAAGGAAGGGGGGAATGTTGAACTCAAAAGAATTGTCACCCACATTCTTGGTGATGGTGTAAGGGATATAATGGAGTGGATGAAGCTTTCGATGGGGCCCTATGAGGTGTTCTTTCTACAAGTGAAACCAAACTTTGTTTCCTACCTGAAACTTATGTGGCACCCGGTGTTGATCATGGCGCTACTTGTACTTGGCATTGAACTTTTGTAGAATATATTGAACCTATTATAGAATGTATTGGATCTGCTCAATGAACTAGGTGGATTTGTCAACTTTAGTTGGAGTGGGAGATGAGTCAACCGAAGTGGCCGCAAGGGGAAGTGAAACATCCATGGGTCCTAATGGTTCGAATCCTAACCCCACCTGAAAGAAGATGTGGTCGGTTAAGCTATGTAGGGTTCGGCTGTAGCTATGTTGAACATAGGGAAGACTCTCATGCCATGTGCTGGGGTGCTTGGAATTGTACATCTACAGGATATGCACAATCATCCAATTAACTACCTCATTTTGGCCATCTGTCTAGGGGTGGAAAGAAGTGGATTTGGTGATCTTGGTGTCCAACAGTGATGAGAGGCTCGACTAGAATGTGTTGAGGAACCAACTATACTGATTTGAGACAATGGTTTGTGGGATTCCAAAGTGTACCCATACACATTCAAAGAATAGCTTGGCAATGGCCTCTGTTGTGATGCTCTTCTTGCAGGCGATCATAATCGCCATCTTGGAAAAGCGATCAACAACCAAAAAAACACAGTCACTTCCCCTCTTGGTGGACAGAAGGCCCGACATGTATTCCATTGAGATGGATTCCCATGACATGTCAGGAGTAGGCATAGCGGTGTGCATGCCTTGTTTCTTAGTGGTCAGTTTGGTAATAATGCAAGAGGTGTAGTTCCAAATATACTTGTCGACATCCTATCGAAGTTTTAGCCAAAAAAAATGTTTTTGTAGTACTGCCACTATCTTTTCAACGACAAAGTGTCCTACCACCCGACTGTAGTGGGATTCCCATATCAGCTTCGCTCACTCACTTGATGGAATGCAGAGATGGCCCAAATGGCACAACATCTCATCCTAAAGATGGAAAGTAGTGACAACTGAGTTTGTGCCCAACATTTGGTAGGTGGTGGAGAAGTCATGGTATGTCTCATATAGATGGGGCCATCTGAAGGTATCATGGTCGCAAGAGTCTAGCACCGTGGTGAGTGTTGCAACTGGAGTTCAGATGAGGAATTCAATGACTCGATTGGTACTTATTGTTTTACACTTGATGTTAAGGTGGAAATGATGCAAGTAAGTGGACCACTTCTGATGGAGTTCATTCTACAATTTTCCTTGTGTCTACATGAACTACAGTGGTTTATGATCTATTTGGATGACTGTCTCATTCCCAAGTATGTAATGCCTCCATTGGTGGTAGGTTTTCACAATGGAGTACAATGGAGTACATTTATTTTTCATGAGTAGGGTACTTACGGACAACATTAGATAGTGTCTCACTATGATAGGCCACGGGGTGGTCGTGTTGAGTGAGAATGATGCCCACAACATAGTATGAAGCATCTGTCTCAATCTCAAAGGGATGTTGTAGGTACGATAATGAAATTATTGGGGTTGAGCACAAGCATTGCTTCAAATCTTCGAATGCTTGTTTTTGGGACAGACCCCACACAAAGTTTTCCTTACAACCACCCTAGTTAATTGGTTGAGGGCCCATGAGATATGGGAGAATCCCAACACGAACCTACGATAGAAATTGGCAAGGCCCAAGAAGCTCCAAAGCTCAGTGCATTTGGTTGGGGCTGGCTTGTCATGGATGACCTGGATATTGGTTGGATCCACATGCACATCATGTTGATCAACAATGTAGCCTAGGTAATGGACCCTGCCCATGCCGAAGGAGCATTTTTCCAAGTTGGCATATATATCTTGTGTTGTCGCAAGGTGTGCAAAACCTGTTGAATATGATGCAAGTGTTCTGCCCAAGACTTGTTGTAGATGAGGATGTCATCCATATACACCACTACAAAATTATTGGTGAAAGGTTGCATGATATTTTCCATAATTCTTATGGAAGTTGTTGGATCATTTTTCAAACCAGAGGGCATGAACAACCATTCGAAAAGACCTTATTTTGACTTGAAGGTGGTCTTCCATACATCTGTCTATTTTATTGGAACCTGGTGGTAGCCATAATTCAGATCAATCTTACTATCCCATTGGGTAGTGGTGCATTGGGGGTTAGATTGATGGGATGCTTGACTTGACAGTGTAGAGGTACCTCAGTCGGTGAGGAGAAGATATTTGACTATTCTTCCATGACCTTATCCACTTGCTTCTATTGTGTGGAGAGATCGATCGCAAAGGCCCTAGATGTGGCTACGATATTTCGCTAAATCTGGGAGAGAATCATGAAGAATACAAAATTCACGGTCTGAGAGATGACCTTCCTGCATTGCTTGGCAGAGATCAATGAAATAGCACTAGGTGGGACTGCCTCGAGTATCCTGTACAATTTCATGTTCAAAGTAATAATAACACTTTGAGGTCTAGACTCACATACAACATGACATTTCCATAAACAAGTTTGTCCCAAAAGAACATTACAAAATTCTAGAGGAGAAACATCACAAAATACCTCATCCTTCAAGGGCTTTATGTCATACAACAGTCGACACTGTTTTCTGATGCAGAGATCAATTCCTTGGTGGAGCTATCTAATGGTGTAGGGATGTGGGTGCAGAGTTTTTGGCAAGGCTAGCCACTTGAATACCTCTGTTGATATGAGGTTCTTCTGGATACCGCTATCAATGATGAATTGGAGCGGGGTGCCTTTCACCCACATCTATGAATGAAAAATTCGCTCGCCTTCCTATGACTCATCTAGTTCACCAGGCTAGAGCTTGGTGGTGGCAACGGTGGCACTGGGTTCCATGTCAATGATCTGTCTCCCCATTTTTGGTCCTGACTCAGAGTCAAAACCTGCATCTGATTCAAAGGCTTTCACTTCTTCCACCAGCGATTGCTTTGAGAGACAATCAACAATGTTATGCTAGGATATCTTATGGAAGTCGCATCACTTCCTGGTATCTTTCTTTGTCTTTTCAATGTCCTTCTTTGCTGTCTTGGACTGGTTGTCATGATGCTATCCATATTTTCTTGTTCCTTTGTTTTGCAGGTAGGGTCTTCCATTTCCTTTATTTTTTGTGAGGGGTTCCCATGCCCAAATTGTTGCATCTTTTGTTTTATCTTTTTCTCGATTTTGACGACATATTGATAGCCCGCGCCCAAGGAAGAGATTTCCATAAATTCGATTTCGGCATGGATGTAGAGTTGCAAATCATAGTGATACTTGAGCACAAGATATTGCTTAGAATATTTAATACCCATCTTGGTGCACAAGGTATGGAAGATATTTGTGAACTCGAGCACTCCTTGGTCTCTTTCTTGTCGCAGTGTAGTCCATTTTGTATACATGAATAACCTCTTGACGATGATGACGATGAAGTGTAATGGGATGCCTTTCACCCACATTTGTGAATGAAACATGTTCTCACCTTCCTTTGACTTGTCTGGTTCACTAGGATGGAGATTGATGGTAGCAATGGTGGCATCGGGTTCCACGACAATGATCTGTCTCCCCATTTCTAGTTCTGACTCAGAGTTGGAACCGACATCTAATTTATAGGCTTTCACTTCTTCCACCAGTGACTTATTTGAGAGACAATCAACAGTGTTATGCCAGGGGCTCTTATGGAAGTCACACCACTTCCCGGTATCTTTCTTTGTCTTTCCAGCGTCCTTCTTTGCTTTTGGCTTGGACTGGTTGTCCTGATACTATCCATATTTTCTTGATCCTTTGTTCTGTGGGTAGGTTCCTCCATTTCCTTGCTTCTGTTGTGAGGGGTTCCCATGCCCAAATTGCTGCATCTTTTGTTTTAACTTCTACTCAATTTTGACGACATATTGATAGCCCACGCACAAGGATGAGATGTCCATAAATTCCATTTCGGTATGGATGTAGTGTTGCAGAGCATCATGATACTTGAGCACAATATATCACTCAGAATATTTAATATCCATCTTGGTATGCAAGGCATGGAAGATATTTGTGAACTCGGGCACTGCTTGGTCTCTTTCTTGTCACAGTGTGGTCCATTTTGTATATAGGTCATCATAACTTCCGACAGGGTAGTATTGTTCCTTAATAGCATCCCTAAAGGTTTATGAGGTGACCGTGACTATAAATAATGATGGTTCCTCTATTTCCTTTTTCTCATAGAAAGTTTCGCACCAATCTTTGACATGGGGAATGGCTTTGAGTAGCGTAAAAGTAATCTTTTCTCTATTCAAAAAGTGAGGGACCGAAAAATACCCTTCTAGTAGATTCAACCACTTGTGTACAACATTTGTTTCTATATGACCTTCAAATATAGGAATATCAAATTTGATTTGTACCTTGAAGGGGGTGGCCCTCCGCTCGAGGAATATGTGTTGTCTGTTGGTATCCGCCGAAGGATTTACACAAAACTATCCATCATCTCATTCCTTTGTTGTGTGATGGATTCCTCAAGAAACATTTTGAAAGGATCTCATGTCCTGCCATGAGAGGTCTCTTAGGCATGTGAGATATTTTTTCCTCAAGAGAAACAAGCTCGAGACCCAGTTCTTTGTACCCTAACCTCGTTGGGGACATGCATTAAGAACTACAAGGACCAAACTGCTCTGATACCACTGATCCGAATTTTATGAGTAGAATGAAATGAATAAATATTTTTAAAATATGATTAATATATAATAACAAAAAATACAATAAAACTAGTTTCTATTCAATAAGTAAATAATTTGAAACTATAAAATGTAGCGGAAAACAAGCTTCCTAGAATGGTGGCAGCTTATCTCTGAGAAGAGATGTGACGACTGTGCTCATTCCCAAGAAGATGATTACAATGAGGATCTGAAGGAATTTTTTACAATAAGAATGAATTCCAAAAACCTAACCCTAGGAAATGAAGCATCAAAAGTCATGTGGGCCCTGTTGGGGTAAGCTAGTACATCAACTTCCCGGGGTTGTAACTTTTGCATATGATCTCCATTTTAGGCACACGATAACCCATTGGAAAGGTATATCTGAGGAATAAACATTTTTCCTTTATTCACTAACTCTATTTATATCATGACTGTTGTGAGCTCTAAAAATGTTGTTTAGGGACTCAAAACAGTCTTGGAAGTTAGGGACCAAAAAACTAGGCAAAAACTGTCAAACTGGAAAAATGCCAAAATGAACCAGTTGGAATAGATGGGAGGATATCGACATCTATATGGATCATTATATTTAATGCTTGGTGTATCTTTTAAACAAAACACCTCACAATTTTGAAACAATAAATATTATTGTATGTTATGTTGTTTACATAATGACATTTTTTCTCAATAACTTGTACCCATGTGTTATTATAATTAATGTGCACTAATGAATATGAATCCTCAAAATGAACCACTTTCTATATTACTATATACACTATATAGTGAGTTCATAAGAATATAGTGAACTGATATGTATATATTTTGATGATTTTTTTTTACAAATTTTCAATTAATCATTTCAAAATCAAATATTTTTAATAATAATATTGCATTAATGTGTCATCCAATGAATTAAACCTCTCTTATTTGTAACAATGTAAATCATCCACATATTAATTATTCATCAACGAAACATTTTACAACATTTGACAATGTAATAAAATAAGAAACTTGTCCATTGGATGTAGCTTGGGTGGTTGGAAGGAATGATTGTTACCCTCCCCACCTAGGTTCAATGATTCAGATTTATAAATGGAATACAAATGTGTATGAAATAAATACAAATAGATATAGTAAAACTTGACTTATATTAATAAAGAGAATATGATGAAACTATAAAAATGCAGACTGAAACAAATTAGCTTGAATGGTGGCATCTTGTCTCTGAGAAGAGATGTGACAACTATGATCATTCACAAAAACATGGATACAATGAGGCTGCAATGGCCTTTTTAACATAAATCACAAATGAGAAAACCTTAAACATCCAAAAACCTATCCCGAGGAGATGAAGCACCAAAAGTCACGTGGGCCCCGATTGGGTAAGTTGGTACATTAACTTCCCGAGGTTGTAACTTTTGCATATGATCTTTGTTTTAGGCACATGACATCTCATTGGAAATAAATATTTGAGAATACACATGTTTCCATCACACTTCGGTTAAATCCTACAATGTGACTGTGCCACGCCCAAAAAACATTGTTTAGGGGCTCAAAATTGCCCCGAAAGATTAGGACCCAAAAAACTAGGAAAAAATGCCAAAATGAAAACTATTATTTGAGATAGTGAAATAGGTGGGTGGCCACCGATATCCACTTGGATTAGTTTTCCCCCCTTAGGAAGCAATGGTCTCCATTGCATTGAGTGGCCCCATCATATGGAGACACTTCTGCTAAAGTTGGCCCTGGGTGAGCCACTTTCCTTGGTGTAGGAGTTGCCCTGCTTTGACAACCCATTAAAGATGTATCCTTTATTATCTAGTGCCCTTAATCTGAGTTTTGCTGATATGACCAATGGCTTCATGTTCCATGTAGTCATGTTTGAGAATTATAGCATTGAGAAAAGGATAAATGGAGGATGGAAAGCTTATTATGGGCTTTAATACAATTTTAAATCAGTCAATCTTTGGATATGGGATAAGAAAAATATCCTCTTTGAGACTCTTGTTACTCATGTTATTCTATATATATGCAAGGTTTGGGGATGAAATATCTCTCCATAACCTTAAAGAAAGATAGAGCGAATAAAAAAGATTTTTATAACCTATAATCTCAAAATTAAAGGAAATATGCCCTATCCTATCCTTTGCTTAGAGACAATCCTTTCCCCCATTGGAGCACCTCTATGATTAGATACCTAATGTAAAATAACAAGTTAAACAACAAGGAAGAAAAGAGGCTTTCTAAAATCACTTCAAACTCCAGCCATAACCACCTTCAACTCAAGCAGGGATGGCATAAAGATGTCATTCTTGGCTAAGCCATTGGGGAAGCATGGAATAGAGCATTTTGCAGAATAAGGATACTATTAAAAATATTATTAAATCAAAATTTAAGGATAAAATGTGGTGTGATAAAGAGTTAGAGGAAAAAAAAATAAAGGTATTATAAGGAGGTAATCAACCCTATTCTAGAAGATAAAAAACATCTCTTTGTTTTGACAAGTGTAAATAAAAAAATAAGCATTGCTAAAATAAGAACAGATTATGATGAGCTCCATAGTGAAACTGGATGTTGGTCAATTCCTAAAACTCCATGGGATGAAAGAGTGTGTCACCTTTGTGACACTAAGAGGGTTGAAGATGATTTTTTTTTTCTCTCAGATTCTCCAGCCTATACCCAAATTAGATCTCAATTTCAAAATATTTATCACACTACCAACATTCCTAACCTTTTAAGTCAACAAAACTAGGATGAACTTGCAAGGCTTCTCTTAATGCTTATAAAAAACAGAAAGAAAATTCTAAAGAATTGCAAGTGATCACTTACTTTCTTATGGTCTAATATACCAATTCAATCTCAGTGGATGTTGTTCATGATCATCATCATCATCAAAGTTTTAAAAATATAAATATAAAGATAAAAATAACAACAATGTTTTTTTAAAACACATAAAACAAAGTTTAAAAAATACTTTAAAAAGAAAGGGGTATATAACAAAGTCTCATAACAAGTTTTTAATCGCACTTTGATAGTGGGTTTTTGTAACATATGGAAATATGGGTATATAAGTGGGGGAAAATTCAAATAATGGTAGGGATGATTATGAGAATCTCCCCCCTACTCATATACCCATCTTTTCGTATGTTTTTTTTTTGTTAGCTAGTTTGTCCGTGACATGCAGGACTAGCCTATGGCTGAGAAACCACAACTCAGGGGAATCTAATTTATCAAAATCACCCAAGGATTTCACCCAGCATGAGCCACACCAACCCTTAACATGGATGGATTTTTTGTCCCTCGGGTTTCAAACCGGTGACTTAACATCACAGAGTTCCTTAACAACACACTCCGTCACCGACTGTCCTACACCTCGGAGACCCCATATTTTCATATGTTATCACAACCCCATCATGGAATATAAAAACTTTTCGCATGTTATAATAACTCCATCACTTAATACAAAAACTTTGTTATAATTTTTTTTAAGAAATTTAAATTATATCTATATATAT
>JZKD02S2443000.1:47227-96059 GCA_000966675.3 Picea glauca
TTGTTTTTGCATTTTCAGTTTGATTATTTTTTGTCTTTGGTTTGTTCTTATTTTTCTTTCCCCCCCTGAATATTGTGGAGAATCAAATTGAACTACATTCACCTCAGATACGTGATTTGGGGTGGAGCTTGGAGAGAGTGAATTCGATCTGGTAGTGAGGGTAGTGACTGAGCTATTATTCATTCTGGTAGATTGTGAATTGGATTGGGTTTTGACAGAACCGATAACTCCATCTACGTGAGTGGTGGAGGATGGTTTTGATGGATCAGTTGATGTATAGGGTGCATTTAGAATCAATTCATACAAAGTACCAGATTGGGAATAAACCAAGTCCAAATATTGAGCACGAGCAATGGCTTCCTCTTTAGTAATGATACCACCCATAGCTACATTAGGAGAAATTGTAGGTAAAATATATTTAGTGAACCATTCAACTAGTAATTGGTCAGGAATGGTTGCTTTGATCAGTCGTTGTCATCATCTCCACTCATGAATATGATCAGAGATATGTACGGAGTTGGTTTGACAAAGGGAGGTCAAAATTTTTGTTCTTGTCTCATAACAGATAGGTAATTAGAAGTGTGTGATAAAATCCATGACAAAGGAGTTAAAATCTTGAAACGTTCTACATTGTAACTCAATGCACCATTTGGCTGTTGAACCCGTAAGTGTACGCTAGAAAATATGTAACTAGATAGAATCATCCATTAGTGAATTTTATGAAAACCATAGATGAAAAGTCATAATGTGGTTATTATGGTATTCCCCAGGTTTACTCTCAAATTTTGGAATATCCGAAGGAAATTTAGCAGGAATAACTATCCAAAAATGATAATGTAATATGGGATCATTTGGCAATCTTGACAGATTCCTTAGATCTAGAGTGGCTAAGAATGGTAACTGTTGATTAAATTAAGGATGATACTAGTGTGGCATGGGGGCACCAGTAGCGCTGTATATTGGTTCAGGTGGATAGTTGTAGCTAGTAGGCCCTCCCATATACTGTTATTGTTGACTAACAAAAGTAGGATTCATCTGTTGAGGAATGTGCATAAAAGGAGAAGGGAAACCCAATTGTCTCTGGGGAGGATAACCAGTGTAACCCGAGGGAGTATAGTTCACTTGATTATTTTGAGGTGGATAACCAATCTTCCCTTGAGGAGGGTAACTAGGTTTTCCTTGAGGAGGGTAAGGATTTTGCCATTGGGGAGGAAAATATTGTTGACCTTGAGGACCCCAAGTGGGATTTGGGACCCCCGGGAAGGGTTTTTTAGAATGTAGTACATTGGGATTTTTTATTCATCTTTACAGGTTGGGGTTTGATGACACTCTAGGATGTTTTTGATGGAACATACCTCCTTGGGATGGTCCCCAGGATTGCATGGGGTTTCTGATGAACGAAGGTTGATATGGTCCCCTTGTCATTGGTTGGGTAGAAACTGGGATGTGACTGGTCAAAGGGGTTTCCCCCCAGTAGGGATTTTTCCCGCAGTTGGGTTTATGTCTATGGAAAGGTTTTTCATTCTTTGATGCGAAGGTGTACCAATAGGGTTTTGTGGAGTATAAAAAATAGTAGCTTGAAGAGAAGCAGTAGGTTTAACTATCAGGGTGTTGTGCACATGACTAGGAAACATGACTCTTGTTTCACTATGAGATTACCCTGAAGTGGTATCAATATTGATTGTTGGTTCAACAAAATGGTTAATGGGATGACATGAAGGCACTGCCTCTGCACTGGCAGTGGTAGAGCCATGAGGAGGGTCAAAAGGTGGTTGACAAAAATAAAAAATTTCATAAAGATCTCATTCTGATGGAGTCCTCCATATAGAATGAAAAAAAGTTTGTTGTGGATCTACCATCTCAGCAGAGCACTAAAATTTGGTTTTGTGAATTCCATATCTAGTTGATTATATGGCCTTGACGATAAGATGGGGTGGTCTTCTACTATGATGTTACCTGAGTATTCTAGTAGGAAAAGGAGTGGATCGAGAGGAATGTGCAAATATGGGTTAATAGGAATGGCAGAACCTTCCTCAACCTTAACTAAATCTATCTTGGTATTTTCTAGCAAAGGAGTGGCATCACTCCCAACATCTGAATGGTTCTCGACCTCATCACGGTAAGTGTCTTCAAGTGAGTTAGGAGGTAGGGGTTCATATCCTTCTAGAGGAAACCCTTGCATCCTACGTGATCTACGAAGACATTTATCAACCATAGTACCAATGTTGAAAGACAACTAAAGTGAACAAACAAAACTCGCCAAAAAATCTAGAAAACCAACAAGCAAACAATACATTCTCTGAATGAACATACTAGTTGGTGATGGAATCCAACATCACTTGATAAAATTAAGAAGGGGATATGATATGAGTGAGTGGATCAGTTAGGTTGCTGGTCTTCTTAACATACTTACAGCTTGGTGAAAGCTTCCTCACAGTTTTACCCATAGGAAGCAAAAGCACATAAACAAAGACACTCTTAGCAATAGATAAGAGACTAAAAGAAGAACAAACTATCCACTCAAAGAAAAACACCAATAAGAAAACAATTACACTTAAATAGTCTTATAGAATTGAGTTAAGGGATCCAATACAAGGTATATAGTATTGAGATCAATGACTTTCCTTATTAAAACCTCCAATCAATTAGATAAAAGAAAAGAGTAGAAAAAAGAACCCAAGTTTGAGAGAAAATGGTTGTTTTTGCAATAAGGAAAGACAATACAAACCCAATCAAGATTAAAAGAATGAAAAGAAGCGAATTGTAAGTTGAACAAAATAAAATATCTGATAGAATAAAATCTGAGCCAGACACAAAGACCCAAGAACTATTCCCAACAAGCAAACAACCAACAATCTTTGAAAATAAAGAAAAATTGACGCTCTAGAACAGTATAGTGCTCCCTAACACACTCTGGGGGAGCTTTGATTAGGCTATCAACGCTCTGACTTGAACTGGAGAGGGTGCTAGTTATGAGATTTTTTTTAGAGAAACCCAAAAATCTCAGGGAAATTCATTCAGAGACTCTATACGACAACTGTACAAGGATGAAAATATGTGAGGACAAATTTAAATCAGCAAATGGGATCTAAATATAGACAAAAGGAAAGGAAATACCAAGGAAAGAAATAAAAAAACTAAAAGTTTGATCCCCAGTGGATTCGCCAATTTCTGTTACAGAATAACTCCCCTATGGACAGGTGAATCTTCCCTCGGAGTAGAGACCCCTTTACTAAGACATAAAACTACCTCTGGACACTACCATTCCTATAGATTTATTATGCCCATGAAAAAAGAGAAAAGGAGGGATAGTATGATGTACCTCACTTTTGAAGTTCGTCCACACTTCTCCAATCCACAAGTTCTGAACAATAACTGCAATGGATCCCAAGAGACAAACAACTATATCCTACTCTAATGGATTAGACAAAATCGATATATTGATGAAAGATTAAAAAAAACATCGACAAGAACATGTGAACATGTACTAGAAGGAAATAATCCAAGTATATTAATGATAACTTTAAAGAAATACTTAAAATCCTTAGATGATTTTGCAACAACTTCTCCAAGTCCTCCTCGTCCAACCCCTTGCTCGAAAGATCCATTATCAGAATGAAAATGCGTTTTCTCATTATTTTCCTCTTTTGTTCACCATGAGAATGCCTCCATTTATAGGCTTTGAGAGGCCCAACCACCTTGTTTATATTTGGGATTAGTTGAGGATATGAATCCATCAGTCGTGATATCTCTCTTATATGTAGCCTAAGGGTTAGATTTGAGCCAAACCAATTCGATCCATCCATATATGTCCTTAGAGAAAACAAAGATTTCTTCCTAGATTTTCTCAACCAATTCGACACTCCCTTAAAATGGGTAACATAGCACTACAACGCTCCCTGATAGATAGAGAAAGAGAACTAGTTCTCCTTATATATGAGCAGGGAAGCGTTGATCTTCCAAAATTTGTCAAGATGACCAATTATCATAGAAAAACACTTTGTTCTGACTGTCAAATGATGGGGCTTCTTCTTCTAACATGTTTTAGGGGTCATAGCAAGTGTTCTCATGGTGTCATTTGCAATGTGACACTTACATTACGAGAATGTGACACTTACGACACTTGCTACAAAAGTGTGACACTTGCGATAAAAGTGACACTTATGACACTCACAACAATGAGAATGTGACATTATCAAAGTGAGTAATTTTAACGTATAACATTTTGTCAAGACATATGTATTCTTCATGATATCAATTGACGGTGAATTTGCCCGCTTCTTCCTTCAAATGACGTAAGTCATCCATCTGTGGAGCTCCTAAAACGTGTCTAATTCCTTCTCTTTCAAGGAATTGTCTTTCATCCGTCCAATGGTCTTCCTCCATCCCCTAGTTAGTGAAATTATTCCATTGCATGATCAAGTCCATTTCTTCTAGCCACAACTATTAGATATTTTTCATCTAGATTTGAAGTGGTGTTGTAGTCACTTTGTTGAATTTCTACTTTGATATTGGCTCTACCTATGCTTTGGAGACCTGACCCCTCATTCTTGAAATTTCTGAATCGATTTCGATTTTACTTAGAAAATATGGAGGAATAATGGGGTCACTCGCATGCTCAGTCGACTCAATACTTTCCTATGAAGTAGAAAATAACAATGAGTTGAAGTCATAAGCTTCCTCAAGATTTATAGGAGGGAGTGACAAGTTTGTATTAAATGTTTCTTAGTTTTCCATCGATTAGTGTGTCTTAGTCATAAATGTTGATGGGTTGGTCGAATCATGCAAGGGGACGTCTATGTCAATGATGAGTTGGCATGAGTGTGAGTCTTGTCGAGCATTAATTGCGGTGGTTTCTAATTTTTGGTCGTATGCATCACATTGTTCTGTAGTTATGGTAGTGGCTACACAATGGTCTTCTATGTCATGTTGGTCATCAATGTCTCTAACTTATCCATCGATCCTTTCTTTTCATTGTTTATTTATGTTGTTGTTTCTTGAGTCAAAACTTTCATAGCCGATTTTTTCACATTCTAGATCAACTGGGTCCCCTCTATTAATTCACAATCGATACATGAGCCGCCCAACTACTGATTTTGTGTCGTCGATTTTTTAGCTATTGGTTTTTATTGGTTGATAATCTTAGTAATTTCTCTGTCGATATATTGGTTTGTTTTACTTCCCCTTAATTTTATGATGTATTTAATCTCTTGATCCATGCTCGCTTGATTCAAAGTTTCTACATTCGCTTGATGGAGATATTCCTTATTTGATCGATTTTCGCCTAATAAGTAATTGTCATAAATCTAGGGATGTAGTAGTATGTCTTTGTTGTTTCGATCTGCCTTCTTCTAAAGTTTTGTGTCTCAACTAGGGACTTCTTTCTATCTCCATTCTTCTCTTTGCTAGTTTTTCCCCGAAAACTTTGTTGATTGGGACTTCTTTAGTACTTGATCTTCATGTAATAGTTTTTCATACCTAAATTATTACAATTGTATTTAGTTTATTAGTGTAAAATGATTTTTAATTAATAATAAAGTTATTAATTTACATTTTTCGACATCGACCAACTGTTACATAGAATCTTTCAGTTCTGGTCACTTCTTTTTGGCATCATTTTATTGAGAATTTTTCCAATAGGGATCACTATTGTTATATGTTGTATCTATTTAGATGAGCTCCATTAATTAATTTTTTAAATGGATGGCCCAACAAAGTTTGTAATTGTATAGCTCTTGTTGGTCGGACATATTCTATAATGTATGGTCCTAGCTATGTTGTTTCTAATTTTCTGGGTTTTCCTTTCACTCGACTTTCATATAATAGGATCATAACTCCATTATTCATTTACTTCTTATTTAAATGTCAATCATGCGAAGCCTTCTGTTGTTTCTTTTGGACTTCTTTATGATGTATTGTTATCAACCTTCTTCCTTGGTTGAACTTGGAAACATATTCCACCCTATCTGAGTTGGCCCATAAGTGGAGTGGAATCATAGCTTCTTGTCCCTAGACAAGTTTAAAAGGTGTATATCCATTCAATCTCTTATATGCAGACCTATATGCCCATATAACTGCAGGATATTTATCATCCCACTCATTCTTGTCAATTCCAAATATTTTGGTAAGTCCTTTTTGTAATGTTTTATTGAACGATTCAACAACACCATTTTCTTGAGGATGGTATGTAGTTGATTTTCTATGGCCGATGAGAAATTTATTGAGAAGGAATTGGATTATCTCATTTACAAAGTGCATCCCTTGATCACTGATTAATGTTACTGGGCATCCAAATCTTGTTATTATATTCTCATAGATGAATTTTTCTGCAACCTCATTAGTACATGACTCAATTGGCTTTGCCTCTTCCCACTTGGTTACATACTTGTCTACATTAATAATGTACTTTGAACCTATTATTTTTTCTCGTTGGGGAAAAGGTCCAACAAAGTCGATGGCCCAAATTTCAAATCATAAACTAGAGTTTATTGACTACAAGGGAATTTCCTTTTTCCATAGAGGCCAACCCATTCTTTGGAAATTGTTGCATTTTTTCACTTTCTCCCGAAAACCTTTGTTTAGGTTCGGCCACCAAATACCTGCCTAGAGTATCTTTCAAGATGTCGTGTCATCTTCGAAGTGACCTCCATCTAATCCCACATGTTCTTCATCAATTATGCTTTCTCTTTCACGCTCTAAGGCACATATCCTCAAGACATTGTTGGGACCCAATTTATATAGATATCCATTCATGATAGTGAATGATGTTTCTCTTAGAGATAATACCTTATTTTTATTTGAAGGGATATCTGCAGGTGCCTTCCCTTCTTCTAAAAAAAATTCTATTTCTTCAAGATCTTTTGGGGCCACTTCAATATGAAATAAATGTGCATCTGGAAGGTCATATTCTATGTAGTTTGGGTCCTCCTCTGTATCTAGTTGGGAGATATGGTCAGACATGACATTCATTTTTCCTACTTGGACTATTACGTCGAATTTGAATTATTGAAATAACAATATCCAATGACAAATTTTCCCTTGATGAAGGGTTTGTTTACTAGATACTTCAAGGCCTAGTGATCTGTGAAAAATGTAAATGGGTTCGCGAGTAAATAATGTCAAATTTTTTTACAGTGAAAAGATCATTGACAAGGCTTCTCTTTATGTAGTCAAATAATTTATTTTTTCTTTATTTATATTCCAACTGGCATAAGAATTCAGATGGTCTATTGTTTCGTCATATGGTTGTGCGAGAACCGATCCTACAACAACACTTGATGCATTGACAAGTACATGAGATCTTATTGACGAGTCGAGAAATTCAAGTATAGGGGATTTGACCATTTTTTTCTTTAAGAATTCAAACAAATCTTGACAGTCTTGGCTCCATCTATATTAGAATTCTTTCCGAAGTGATTCATCCATTGGAAAAGTAATGTCTAAATAATGGCATATGAACTTTCTAGAATACCCAGTATGCCCGATGAATAGTTTTATCTTCTTTTCATTGACATGTGGTTTTAAGTCAAGGATGATTTTAATTTTTTCCATATATACCTTCACACCATCCTAGCATACGACATGTCCTAAGAGGATGCCAATTAAGGTGGAAAATATATTTCTTAATATTTAGGGACAATTGAATTTTCCTACATCTTTCAAGCATTAACCTCAGCCGTTGTATGTGGTTGTTAAATAAGTTGTATATGGTCTAGTCATTGAAATAGAAAACCATTGTCTTGTAAATGTTTTCTTGAAATTCCTTCACCACTACCCTTGAAAGTAATGAAGGGGAAATCTTTAGCCCAAATGGAATTACTGTATAGGAAAAGGATCCAAATTCAAATACAAATGTCATCTTTGGTTGGTCTTCTTTGGCTATGGGTACTTGGTTGTATCTTGAGAACCCATTTGTAAAGGAAAAAAATTCATGTCCCACAACTTCATTGATTATTTCATCCTCAAATGGAGTGGGGAATGGATCTCTTAGTGTCATTTTATTGAGTCCTATGAATCTGATGCAAATTCTTATATTTTTAGGGTCGTGATTATTTGGATGGACCACCATGGGACTTGCTCATTTTGATTTTTCGACCGGGTATATAATGGCTACTGCTAACATTAAGTCAATTTCTTTTTGGACAATCGACCTGTATTTATATGATAGTTTATAAGGTCATTTTTTAATTGGTTTTTCCCCAGGGATGAGGTCAATTTTCATTTCCCCCATTAATTGTACAATCTCTTTTAAGTCTTTATAGTATTGAGAAAACACATCTTGGTACTCCCTCAGTAGGTTGACTATATTAGTTATCTATTTTTCCAACTAGTAATCATCTACTTGTGCCATATTAGGTCAATTTTCATTTAATATATTCAATTCCTTTTTTTTATCTCATCATTCATCAATTCTGGTGTTTTTTCTTCATGAAGGTGTCGTTCCCCTTCTTAAAATTTAGTCAAAATTTATGGAAAGTTGAGTTGTTCTAGATCATCCTTCTCTTCCTTGGTTAATTTTAATATTGATTTTACATAATTTTGCATGGCTCATTGATTACTTCTCCACATAAATATTTGACCAAGAAACTTGTGTTTTCCATGTCAATTCATCGAGTAGTTATACTTTTGTTGTTATCCGTCGAAATAAAGTGGCATTTCGATGTCGATCCTATGCCGAACGTCATTTTCCATTTTTGTTTTTGCATGGATGGTGTTGGTTTTTCAAGAAAATTTTTGATTTTCTAGGTTGCTTCTCTTAAGTGCTCCTCCTCTGGGGTGAATTCAAAATATTTGATAAAGTTCTCTTTGATGCCAAACCAGTTGAGTGTGTGAACACATGCTTCTTCAATTTTGGACAATTTATTTGGTATTCCATCCAGTGTATTTGGAAACATATGTGTCCATACTCTTTCATCCCTATATCCTATTTTGCGCCATTCATTTCATAGCGCTGAGTGTGTTCCACAAGATAGTATCCAGTTTTAAAGAGGGGAATGTTGGGTATTTTATCTAGATTCTTCTCTCCAAAGAGTTCTATAAAATAATTTGACACAAAGGTCCATTTTTTTAGTCTTGGGGAATGCTTTTCCCACCATATTGTATCTTGTCTCGTGAAAGTTTCCCCCAGGATTTGGGTTCTAACCTTTTCTCCCACATATATAAAAACTGCTTTGATGCGCGTTGATGGTGTGTTTCGCTCGTTATAGAACATTGGCTTTTTCATCCTATTGTCGGTCAATATTAGAGTGGTTTTTTGTTGGATCCTTTTCTCATATACCATGGGTACTGCTTGGATTGAAAAATATGTCCTTGGACATTTTATTAGAATGGATTCGATGGACCAACAATCTTTTGAATGTGCTTCATAGTTTTCTATGTACCAATTATATAGATCCAAGACGGAGTTGTGTCTAACCGACAAGGGATACTCTATTAAAATTTATCCTTGCGCATTTGGTTCGACATAAACTCTTTATTCATTGATTATTTGGTACAAACATCCATCCTTTTGATATTCGTCCCGTGAATCAATTCAATGTTTCCCTTATTTAGGGTCCAAGGGGATAATTATTCTTCTATCGCTCCCTTTTATCTTGATTATATCCGTTTCGAAGGAGATAGTGGATTTCATTTGTCTTCCCTACGGTTGACCAAAAAGTGTTGCATATAAGGGAGTTCCTTCGACTAACTTGATTACCTCAAAGTCCAATGGTGTCGACATACCCATAATTTGTGTTTCCACATTTTTTGGTATGATGTTAGGTTCTATTAATATTTGGTCAAAAAGTTTGAGATAGTTCATTGTCGGTGATAATGAAGGTCATCCCAACGATATCCATGTGTCCTGAGGAAGGATATTTACTTGTGATCCAAAATACACGACTACATGTTCAAGCATTATCCCATTTATTTCCAAGTCGACCTGTGGGTCATAGTATTTATGTGTATATGATAGTTTTCTAACATATTTGGATGGTATTTTTCCCTCTTTATATTCTCTTAGGATGTTAAGTAGGTCCAAAAGACGACCGACTGAGTGATTTTATTTTAGGAGTTGTAGAAAGTATTGTACTATATATTGATTTTGTTTTCCTTTATTATGGTATTCTTGATTATTTTTTTTAAATAAATTGAGTGCTTCCATCATGACTTTCTCTTCTTTGTCAAGATTTGGGAATGTATTGAATTTCCCTGTTTGTCAATATTGTGATGGGGTTATATTAATATCTCATCTCGCTCCTGATATCGTAACAACATGTAGATTCTTTGAGTTTAATAATTATTGTTTTGAGACTCTATGGGTGAGGTTCATAGTATTTTTTTTCACTATTTTATAAAGTATTATTGGGAAATCCTTGAGTGAGTGATCATCGACACGGCATATGTTGTAAAATTTTAAGTCGACTTGATATTTTATTGGGAAGTTAGGGTTGATGTGGTATTCTTTCTAGTAGTTAAAATAGTAAGGTTGACCTCAACCACAACCCTGGAAACCGCCTCGACCTCAGCCACCTCAAGCTCGACCATCTTGACCTCGACCAGAGTAGTCATTTATTCTTCCATAGTCATTATTCTAGTCGGTTGTTTCTGTATGATAAACTATGTGCACAATTGTTCTATTCTGTGCATTTAATCAACATTTAGATGTTTTATTCTTATGATATTCACAAATATGGTGCCATTTGGTGTTTTTCAAGTTATGTGGGTAGTCTTTCACAGTATGTTTAGTCAAAGCTTCACATATATTGCAATATTTCTCGTCTTTCACTTGTCGTGCATTTGTTGCTCCTATCACTTGATCATTGAGATAATAGGTTTCATTTTTGTGACCATCTTCATAGCATACAGTACACCAAATATCATTTCTTATTAAATTCAAGTTTTTGATAGTCAATTATAGGTGTTCTAGTTTTTCCTCTAGCCTTTTTTCTATTGATGAAGACGTCTATGGGCCTTCATCATCTGATTCCACAATTTTTATTTCTTTAGTGCATATTTTCATGTGTTTATCTTATAGAGGTGCAATGTGTTGATGATTGCAACTATGTGAGACATTCTCAAGCTTACAAACCTGTGAGATGTGGATCATTGCAGCTTTGTGAGTCTTTCTCTCAGCTTACAAACCTGAGAGAAAGCCCCTAAATAAGGGTACATGGTTCCTGCCTAGGACATAGCTGGAACGTAGATATGACCTCATCCATTCAGAGAGTTGAGAAGAACTCCAAATGATTATCCAGTGGAAATGGAGATCTGTCGAGTTAGATGTACCTATGGATGAGCACAAGGTGAATGTGTGAAATCCCAAAGTGTTGGGTGCATCGTCATGTGAACATAAATGAATATGATGTATTATCCTCCTCCGAGTAGCAGAGTTGATGAGAAAAATCTAGATGATTCTCCTGTGTGAGGGAGTGGGAAAGAAGATATGTAGAGTGGACATGCTTGTGGATGAGCACAAGTGAATGTGTGAAGATCTAGTTATCCTGTGTAATGCAATGAACCAGAGATATGGACATCACTATGGATGTGCCCCTAGTGGATGAGCACTAGTGGGTGTATCATATCCTTTGCTATATTGTACGAGAGTCAGACCTACCTGTAACCCTAAGTGTAATGTAAAGGGTACAGGTCGACCCTACCTTAATGTGACTAGTAATTAATGTAAAAGATAATTAATCTAGTTAATATTAATTATATTATAAGCTAAGTGAGGTCGAACCTGTTGTGCCAATATAAACTTATGTTGACAAGATTAGGTTAGTATAAGTAAAGTTAAATTCCCCATTGAGTAAATATATCTTTCATGTGGGTTTGGAAATTTCAACAAGGACACTTCTTTGGAAAAGGTGCGCACCTCTCTTGGGCGCTAGATTTCTAGGGTTTGAGAACCCTGTTTTGTGCTAGGGTTTATCTTGGTGGTGAAGGTATTTATATTGAGGAATATAGAAAAGGATTTGGCTGGGTTTTCTTCCCTTGTTGAGAAGGGTTTCCCAAGATACTTCTTGTGTTCTTTTGCGTGGTGCTTCTTCTTGTGATCTTGGCTACTACAACATATATGGTTATGGTTAAATGATAAAAATGCAATGAACTTCATGCTTAACCTAACTTATTGAAAAATTCAACATGGTATCGAAGCATAGGTCTTGAAAGAACCCATTGCACACGCATCCACCAAGTCTCAACAAACCTTTTGCAGAACCGTATGACCCTTCTAGGGTTTCCAGAAAATTTTGTACGACCTTCCTTTCAGTGGTGATTCAGCCCTTAATACTTAGAAAAAGAGGATACTTTTTTCTTATAAGAGTACAGAATCTTCCAATGCATCTCTAGAAGCTCTCAAAATGAAATTCCAAGAAATTTTGATTTTTGGCCCTAAGGTTTCTAGGGTGACGAAATTTTATGCAGAATATTAATTCTGGGTTTCTGAAGAAACGTTCTCCTGAATCAACAAACATCTCTATGAAATCATCAAATTGATTTTTGGCAGTCATAAGTCCAATATAATCCAAGGGTGCTAATTCAACCTAATCATTAGGTTTTCAAAATCTATTTGGCAAGAAATTGAAGAAACCAATGAAATGAATAACAAAGCATTAGTAGAATATAGGCTTGATGGAGAAAGAAACTTCAGCTCCTAGAAATCAAGGCTTCTAGTCACTATTGAAGAATATGACCTCTTGGATGTGACAACTAAAAATCTACTAGCCACAACTACATATATAAAGAAGAAGATAAGAAAGGAAGAAGATGTCAAAGAAAGAAAATTAATCATCTACTCAGTAAGAGATCACCTCTTGCCTCGTATTTCCAATATGAAGACATTCTATGATATGTATGAAGATTTAAAAGAAATGTTTGAAAGTCACAACATCCTCAAATCTCTTACCTTAAATATCCAACTTCAAAGTACCAAGACGACAAAGGGTGACTCAATTTCCATCTTATTTATGAAGCTATCAGATATTAAAGAACAACTAGAGACCATTGGGGAAATCATGTTTGATAGAGAACTTGTCTTAACCAGTCTCCAAAATATTCCAAAATCATGGGAGCCTTTCTTTCAAAGTATCATTGGAAGAGAATCTCTACCTACCTTTGATCTTCTATGGAGAGATTGTACTCAAGAATAAATTAGACTTAGAAATAGAGGAGTGGAAGATTCCTCAGAATAAAATCATGCTCTTTCACTTCATACAAATAAGGGAGGAAAATTAAAAATAAATTTCAGAAAACATTTAAAAGTGAAAAGCCTTCATCAAATCCAGGTTATCAAAGAAGAGATGTTTAAGAAATTCAGTTCTTCAGATGTGATAGTTATGGACACTATGCAAGAAACTGTCCAACCAGGAAGAAGAGAAGACAATATGCTTCCACTGTTGATATTGATTCAAAACCACCTCAAAAGATTAAAGAAAAGAGAGAGGAAAAGTGATTCCTCTAAAAACTAAAGCATGACTACAAATCGGGTAAATCAATTGATTTCAAATTTTATAGTTGATTGTATTTTTGAAGAAATCCCTAGTATGGGAGCCCTCAAATATTTAAACCATTATACATGGTACGTGAGTCCAAAACATATTTGATTGATTATTTTGTGAGACAACAAGAGATTTTGTCCTTAAAGAAGAAATAACCATTCAAACAAACCCATATAATCTCATATAGAGATTGATAGTAAGACAAGTACCTTCTCCCCCTTCAACAGTTCAGAGGGAGACAAACATTATTATAGTTGTTCTAGTTTCTTCAGTTGATATGCTCAGAGATATTGCAGTAAGGCATTACAAGTCTAACTAGACTCACTTTGCAAGAGGCAGATAAACATAGTAGCCATAGGTTTCTTACAAATAGAGGGAGTTGTTTATGATGAGACACTTGATTCAGTGAACCTAATACATTTCCATCCGTACTATCATCCATGAGTTGGAAACTATATCAGATAGATAGATTCTTTATGAGTTTTAATTTCAGCAAGAATGTTGTTGATCCAAACCTATATCTTTACAGTATTCGTGACGAGTGTCTGATCCTGATCTCTTATTCAGAAAGACTTGTTGTTGGATACAAGTGATCCTTGAATTCTGAATTCAAGATGAAGAATATGAGTATGATGCACTACTTCTTGGGACAAGAAGTATGATAGAGGAATAATAAGATGTTTCTGGGTCAAGGAAAATATACAATGAAAATATTAAACAAGTTCAGTATGACATAATGCAAAGTCCACCATGATAGATTTAAAGAAGAATATTAATGATGACTCAGACGAGATTGATCCATAGCCGATTGGATCACTGATGTATCTGGTTAACACTAGACTTGATTCATGCTATGCAGTGAATGTGCTTAGTCATGTCATGATTCAACCAAGACAGACTCACTAGACAACAAGAAAACATGTATTAAGGCACAGTTGGATATGTCATGAGATATACCTCCAGTATGAACTTGAGTTTGCAAGATATGTCGATTCAGATTGAGCAAGAAGTACAATGGACTGGAAGAACACATATGATTGATGTTCTTTTGTAAAGTTTGACATAGTTACCTAATGAAACAAGAAACAAAACTGTGTGGCCTTGAGTACCACAAAGGTAGAGTATATAACACCAAGTGTGTGAAGCAATGTGGCTTCACAAGCTTCTGATGGATTTACTTGACCATGAGATGAATCCTATGATGATAACCAAGAGCTGTGTGTAAATATTCTTAAGAACCTACTGTTTCTTGATGAATCAAACATGATGAGATGAAATATCCTTATACCAAATATATGATGCATAGGAAAATCGTACACATACAATACCTTCCTACACATGAGTAGATTGTAGACATCTTCACCAAACCAACTTGGTAAAGAATGTCTCCCTAGCTGAGAGTTAGTGTTGATGATTGCATCTATGTGAGACATTCTCCAAATTACAAACCTCTGAGATGTGGATCATTGCAGCTATGTGATTATTTCTCTCATCTTACAAACCTGAGATAAATCCCTTAAACAAGGGTACGTGGTTCCTGCCGAAAACAGAGCTAGAACGTAGAGATGACCTCCTCCATTCATAGATTTGAGAAGAAATCCAGATGATTATCTAGTGGGAAAGGTGATCTATCGTGTTAGACGTTCTTGTGGCTAAGCACAAGGTGAACGTGTGAAATCCCAAAGTGCTAGGTGCATCGTCATGTGAACATAAATTAAGATGATGTATTAGCCTCCTCTAAGCAACAGAGTTGATGAGAAAACTCTAGATGATTCTCCTGTGAGAGGCAGTAGGAAAGAAGATCTGTAGAATGGACGTGCCAGTGGATGAGCACAGGTGAACGTGTGAATATCTGGTTATCATGTGTGATGTAGTGATCCAGAGATATGGAAATCCATATGGATGTGCCCCTAGTGGATGAGAACTAGTGGGTGTATCAGATCCTTTGCTATATTGTACAAGAGTCAGACTTGCCTGTAACCCTAATTGTAATGTAAAGGGTACAGGTCGGCCCTACCTTAATGTGATTGGTAATTAATGTAAAATATAATTAATATGATTAATATTAATTATATTATAAGCTAACTGATTTCGGCCCTGTTGTGCCAATAGACACTTTTGTTGACAGGATTAGGTTAGTATAAGTAAAGGTAAATTCCCCATTGAGGAAATATATCTTTCATGTGAGTTTGGACATTTCAGTAAGGAAACTTATTTAGAAAAGGTGTGCACCCCTCTTGGGCACTAGAGTTATAGGGTTTGAGCACCCTCTTGTGTGTTGGGGTTTATCTTGGTGGTGAAGGTGTTTCTCTTGAGGAATATAGAAAAGGATTTGGCTGGGTTTTCTTTCGTTATTGAGAAGGGTTTCCCAGGATACTTTTTATGTTCTTGTGCATGGTGCTTCTTCTTGTGATCTTGGTTGCTGCAACATTTATGGTTATGGTTAAATGATAAAAATGGAATGAACTTCATGCTTAACCTAGATTATTGAAAAATTCAACACAATGGTGTTTGAATTCGTTGGAGTAATCCATCTACACACTATTGTGCTAGTAAGTTTTTATCAATGGTTGAAGGGATTTGGTTGAGGAGGTGTTTAAATATTTTGTCATATTCATGAACTGACTTTCCTATCCTTTTCTTTATCTCTTTAACTTTTTTTCCAACCAAATGTGCAACATCTTGGACTTTGAAGAATGATAGGAAGTTGTTCTTTATGTCTTATTTCGACCAATTTTGATTCTCTATATAAATTCACAAACCATGTAAGAGCGTGGAGTCAGAGTTGGGCCAAATTGTGCCATTTTTTTATCCTCATTTGTGATTTCTATTGCATCCCATAAATTTTCAAATATGAACCAATGTCTTTTTGGATCCTCATCTCCCTCATAAATGGGAATACGATTGAGTCCCATGGTTATTTCCTTTTTAAGAAAAGTAGACTTTTGTGATGTTCTATTTATTGAGAGTTTGTACTTGCATGTCATACTTTTAGTCGGTTGTTGTTGTGTCGACTCCTTGTTATAGTCCAAAATTCTTTCTCTATGCATACAAGACATTGGCCCTTCCATTTCAATACTTTGCCAAAATATTGTTGAGGCTTCCTCTTAAAAAAACATTTTTTGGAGAGTGTATGCATCCTAATGAACTAATATCCCGCGTACACATGTGTGATTCATGCTAGTTAGTCTGCGTACATATGTATGTTGTATGCTACATAGCCCACTTTTGCCTCCAAAAATTGCAAAAACTATAAAATTGCACGGAATTCGACGAAGTTTATGGTCTATGGAGGGTTTCCTAACCATTTTACCCCTTATAGCCCATCCCCAAATCGAATAACCATATTTTTCTCATATAAAAAGAGTTATTGGGCTGTCATTTAGAATACAAGTAAGAGAATAAGAAAACTCTCCCAAAATCCCTTCCCTTTATTAGCCCAAGTTTTGCATCCCATTCTGTGTTTTAGCCTAAGCCTTTCCCTCTAGCCTTTCTCCTTATGCAACCCTTCCTCCTTCCCTTTGTGATAAGTTGGTTTCGAGAAGCTAACATGGGATTGATGCACTTGAAGCCACGACAAAGGAGCCCGGACCCAGTTCATGGAGCGGTTTCCGACAAAGGTTGTAATTGTTTTGTCTTGAAATTTAATAAAAGAGTTGTTCCTTGTCCCAAAATCTTATGTTTTCATGCTTTTATTTATTTATTCATTTATATATATTTATAAACTTTGAAAGTGATCAATAGAGATTGAATGTGTTGTATAATTTTCTTCCTAATCTTTTGTAGGTCAGCTTTGAGAGGAGATCTGTGATCTAGGAGGCTGCAATAAGAGAAAGAGATCTACGCAACCGCAAGGACTAAAGGTGCACCCATTAACCCTATTTCCTCTCTCTGGTCACTTTGTTTAGATGATTTTTGGGTAGCTTAAGGGTAGAAAAATATTTTAATGGAAGTCATCTCTCTACCTTTACCTAGACCCAATAAAGGGGGATTTTCTTGTAGCAGAATTGGCAACTCCACTAGGGATTGTCTCTAGGATCTTAGTGGGATGTTTTGGTTAGATTTGGTTTTTCAGTTTATTTTTTATTTTTCCAAGTTACTGAGTCAGTTAGGGTCACTGGTCACCTTCTAGGTCCCTACCAATCTTCCTTGCCCAGTTGGTTATCCAAATCATTTTTCTTTTTGAAAGATTGCAGGTGTGTGCGCCATGTCCTTTGTATAGCCCACATACATATGTGGTCTGGATAGTATACAATCCACGTACACACGTAGGATTCTTTTCCTCATCACACATCTCTGTGTTTTGGGAAGGTTTAAAAAAAATGATTTTTCTTTCCTCACAAGAATCTTTGTGCTTCTCAGGCCTTCTTTAACTCTTCAAGATCTCTGTTAATGGTCTTTGGTTGGATTAAAGATTCAGTTTATCTTTTACTTTGAAAATAACCCTTGCTTCTTCTTTATTTTCTTTTGTTTTCTTTGAAGGTTTAGGGTGAACTTTTAAGCATTGGATCCTCCTATGGATTCCAGTGAATCCTTGTAGTTAAGTAGTGGTTTAGTGTATATGTTAGTCTTGGGGTTTTTTTTTCTTACCTTGTTAGTTCTTTGAAAAACAAAAAGTATCATTTACTTGTGATTTTTTTTTCTTTTCTAACCATTTCAAAAAATCAAAAAGTTGTTGCATTTAGTTATGAATTTTGTTTGGTAGGTGTGGCATAGTTTGTTTATTATAAAATAAAATATTTGTATCTCCAAAGTTCCTTCTTTGATATTTCCATGAAATTTTAGTAGTTTTCATATACATTGTAAAATGAAAAAGCACATCCTAGGAAACTTTTTGCATTTTTAGGACCTTGGACTACTTTACTTAGAAACGTTTTCATTTACAAATATTTAAAAGCCAATTTTTAATAGTAGAACCTAGTTTTCTTTTGCACAAATGATCTAAAGTTTTATTTCTTCTCTTTCGTCTCTTGTAAACACCATAAGTTGCATGTATGTACCATTTTAAGTAAATCAAGACAATTAAAATTAACATTTAACACTTAAAATCAACTAGACTTTTGTTTGTAGGGTTCACCAAGTAGTCTAGGCTCTAGGGCCTCAAAATAGGTGCGGAGAGGAAACTCTTCAAGGATGCCTAAACAAACATAAGAGTCTGTGATAGGGAGTGTCAAAGTCTAGTTTCGTAAGAGTCAACCAAGACCCCCCTCTAACATAGGGGATAAACACGAGTTTGCGTGAGGAAAAGTAGAGGATATAACTGCTCAAAAGTCGGACCAAGCGTAGTGGATATCGTATATTGAGGGTCGTTATTGTTAATTACACTGATCGAATTTGACTACAGAGCCTCGTGGACCTCGAATCCATTCGATATCCTTAGTTGTCTTCCAAATTGTTTTCCTTTAGTTCCCTTGAAAGGCTTCAAACTTTGTTATCTTTCTCATTATGATCAGCCCGACTGTCGACTATACCCACATGGTGACTGACTGCGAGCTAGAAACTTAGTTTCCTATTTTTAGGGACTTACATAGGTGATTTCGGGGGTATACCATGATACCTAGGGTAGACTTCAGATCACGCTTTGCAGAGTATACCTAGAGGGTGTTTCTGTGTTCGAGTTACACTTGCACCAGTAAGTTTCTCTAGTGTCGATTGGTGTAACTGCTCTTCCTGCAAGTCAATTATTTGCCTAATTTTTCGTTAAGAAAATTTTCGTGTGTGTTCTATGTTTCATGCTAGCTCAACCATAGGGTGTTGGTTGATCATTTCACAAGGTGGAATATCAACAACTCCATCATTCGTGTAGGATTCAAGGCCTGCCATCGGTTACTTTGGATCCACCTCTGCCACCACTGAGGTGCAGGCTAGATCAAGAGGGTTCATTTGAAGTGAACGAGCCACAAGAAAATATACCCAAGCCAGATCCTAGAGAATAATTTCTTCCATCATAGGATTCCATCATTTTTTACCTTGAAGTTGAAGGCTTCAGGCCCGCAAATCCTTCGATCACCGAATTGTCGGCACCGCTTCTTATTCAAATAGTCATGCCTCAAGTGACTTCACCTGAATGTCAGTTTGTTAGACAAGTGATGATGGAAGCATATAGTGCTACTTTTGATGGGAGTCCTCATAGTCATATTCCAACTTTAGTGGGAGGAGGTGTTGCACCTCCTCCCCCACCTCCACCTATCAAGACTAGAGTTGTCCAGACACCCACTACTTTGAGTAGTGACATGATCCCGTCAACGAATCTGACCACTATTCCTTCTATCCGTAATGTGTATGGTTCTCCCTTTTCATATGGGATGCTCAGTTTTGATTCTAGTTCGGTCCTAACCTACTCTACTCTACAAACCATTGGTTTATGGGAAGAGAGATCTAATTCTCCCTTTCAAGGAACTATTGCAAGAACCATTGCCCTATTCAACGCCATCCCTTAGGTTGGGGTTCATACCCCTCCTTCATCCCCTTCGCTTAGAGGGGATTTCCAACAATCGATTGGGCCTAACACCAACTCTAGTTTATTCAGTGGGGGGATTTATGGACCTCAGTACTACATGAATCTGGTAGGATCTAATCCTTTTTCTTTGTTCGATGCATTTGGGAATAATGTTTTCTCATCGTCTACTTTCTTGGAATGGGGAAACCCCATTTTTGGTCAAACAAAACCTATGCAAGGTTTCATTCTTTTGTAGGGAGAGATAAAGAGAGTTTACTCTTCACAAGGTCTTGGAAATCCTTGGCAGGGCTTGTTTCCATTGCAAAGGATGTCAATCATGGGAAACCCCTCTCACACTTAGTGTAACCTTGGGAAGGGTTCAATACCTATGCCAGGAGGGTCCGCTAGGGGCATCCCCAACCAAGGTTCTTGAAATACTATGTAGGGAGAAATCCCTACACAAGGGATGTCATACAACTATGGGATTTATTCGATGATACAGAATCAAATGAAAGATTCTCTTAATGGAAACAACCACCATGGTTTATAGAAAAACCATGCCTAGTAGCCAAAATTTTCCTAGCAACCTGGTGCCAACCAAAATCTAGGCCCCTCTTTTCATTTCAATCCACCAAAACCAAGACTACCTTTCTGGCAACTCTTCATTTTCTATACTTGTCGAAAATTTTGAACAAACCAATATGTCATAATCCGCATTGGCCCCCCATGCCAACTAAGTTTCCCTCGGACATCCCTAAGTTCGAAGGAAATCTTGGCAAAGATCTAGGTGATCATATTACCACATTTCATTTATGTTGTTCATCCAACTTGTTAAAGGATGATTTCTTTCAGTTGTGTTTGTTTCAACACACTCTTATAGGGGGTTTTGCGAAATGGTATAGTGAGCTCGAAAACTCGAAGTATGCTTACTTTAACGACCTAGATATGGTATTATTAAACCATTTCCATTTACCATTAAGATACGATGTCGGCACTGAGTTGTTGGCCAACTTTGAGCAGACAAAATATGACCATATCTCAGATCACATTCAAGAATGAAGATGACAAAATAGTTTGATCAAAGTTAAGGCCCCTCCCACATTTTTTCTCGAGTGGTTCCTAAAGTTCTTAGTTCCTTGCGTATCCAAAGACGTCATGATGTCCAGGTTTTTTTTCGATGCAGAGGCTATTATGAGAGCCCAACAATTGGAGTTGATTTAATCTCAATATGGTATGTTATACGAGATCATTCCTGATGCACCATGGTCAAATTTTGACAATATCAAACAAAATTTTGGGCCTCACGTCAATGGAATAGTAGGATCAACACAAAGAAATTACATAGATCAGTTGACCAATCAATTACATTAGTTATTGATTCAAAAAACTGTGGCCATCAAAAATCCTAGTTAGGCTAACCCCGTAGCCCAAATGTCAGATGTACATAGTGTGCAATTGACAAATCCCAAGGGTCACTAGAAAACCAAGGGAAAGAGGAAATCTAAAAACAGGAAGGGTAAGGGGGATAAGAAGGTTGTGAAGAATGTTGGCGAGGGAAAAAATGAAAACAGAAAGGTGAAGTTTCTATGTAATATTTTCATAGACGACCACTTGACTCACCAATTCCCTTGGCTTGAGGAAGCCCAAAAATTATTGACATAACAACAACCTACTTTGCTAACAAAACCTTTTCCAAAAGGGTAAAATTTGACTCAAGCTTCCTCATCCACCAACGCGCCTAGGGGAAATCAGGGAGCCCCCACGCCTAATGCTAACAATGGATCCACAACATTTTATATGATGAAATACAAAGCTAATACACATACTAGGGCTCATAATTACGAAATTATAGAATCTGTTGAGAAGGGAAAATAAGAATCCAGCTCACTTCCTCCTCTTCAAATTGAGAATACTTTGGGAGAAACCATGACTCAAATACCTAAGGGTTCATTCAAAAAGGCTTCTCACAACCCAAACGTAAGGGATGCTCAAAATTACTCCATCATGGAGGATATGGAACAATGTCCTTATGAAATGTCTTCTCTGGAATTCCTCTAGAGTTTCCCCTCATAGAGAAAAGAATTGTTGTCTATCTTGGGAGCGGTTGAGAATACTAGATCAGGAATGATCATTTTTTACCCTACAGATTATAAACGTCATCTTCCTCACCACGTCACTTTTCAGATAGTAGTGGTGTATGGCACAAAATCATTGACACAAAACATTTTCCATATGGTGGTTGATGAGGGTGACTCGACTTGCGTGATGTCATTGGCATGTTGGAAGGCCATTGGCCAACCTGAGTTGTCTCTATCACCCACGTTTCTAACCACATTTTACCATTGATATTTTATACCACGTGGCATAATTCCCTTCTTCCCAATGCATTTGGAGGGAAAACCTATGTGTGTCAAAGTAGAAGTAGTCGATGCACTTCTCGAATAAAATATTTTGTTAGGGTGGAGTTGGACATATGTTATGACAATGATTGTATCCACTGTTTTTTGAGTATTATGTTTTCCTCACGAAGATCAGATCATAATTGTTGATCAGGTATCCTTCTCCCATCCTAACTCTTCATCGGGGGTATCCAATGTATCAATGATCAACAACCTGTAGCCAGGTACTGTCAACTTAGGTGTTAGATTGTTCCCATATTTAATGGAGACTTTTTATTATCTATCACCTGCTAATGATGTCAAGTTTATTTCGGTTCTCCCTGACTAGCCAAAGGCTATGATATTTCAAGTCACATATTTTAGAATGAGTTACATTAATGACCCATGGATTCTACCTTCCCCATCGACTTTGATGGAATGGATAGGGCACCCTGGAATGGAAATTCCCTTATCCTTTACTGAGGTTGTGTACAGTACTATCCAACAAGCCTCAACCAACCCTAATCTGGCTCCCCCATAGGAGCTAGATCATGTTCTCGAGCCTATTTGGGTTGTATAATCTCTCACCACTTACGAACCTTTGGAATTAGTCTTAACCTCTGACGAGGTGATCCTGGAGGCAATGCATGGACCAGAAAAACCTTGGGATGATATTCACCATAGATCTTATTTCTCACCTCAACTAAAGAGATTATAGGTAGGAGATTTCATTACGACCATGAATGGATATTCCCCTTGTCCTATTAACCCTCTGGACATGCACAAAATCTATGTCAAGAGAAATATGGAAAGTATAGTTGAAACTATTCCTTCAACATCTCTAGAACCCCTCATGTGATGGAAAACGTATTCTTCAGAGTAGATTGTTCTCTCGGAGAGATTCAAATCTACATTGAATTATTTAAAGAGTTTCACGATGTATTTTCCTAGTCTTATGAGGATATTCCAAGAATTGATCCATGTATCATTGAACATGAAATCAAAACTCACCCCAATGTTAAACTTGTTTGACAGAAGTTTCCCCTGGTCAATCCTCACAAGGTAGTGACGATAAAATATGAGGTAGATAAAATCAAGTATTACGCTTAGATCAGTCTCATGAGCGTGACTTCTTGTATATATGTATAGATTTATTTATACAGTCTTGTATTTTTTTTATGGATGTGTAGTTTATTTTGTTTCTTTTCACTATGGAAGATGTCAAGTGAATCAAAGGTCTATTTTGGGTTCACAAATGGTGCTAGCGGACACACAAATAACAAGTTGGGTTATTTTTTCACCTTTTGGTGAGTTGATGTCTTCTGGAGGTATTTATTTAGGTGAAGAAACCAATAATGTTTCTAAGTACAGTGCCATAATAGAATTACTATGTGATTCCTTGTCACATGGTATTTCTCACCTGCGAGTTTATCTAGATGCTCAACTGGTCATGTCTCAGCTAAATGCAGCTTACCGTGACTACGATCCCACCTTTCAACGACTATTCTTTAAGGTACATCTCTTATAACATTATTTTGATTATATTACTTATATTCATGTTCCTAGAATATCTAATCAACTAACAGATACATTAGCTAATCAAGTATTAGATTGGAATGTTGCTCACACATAAAAGTAAGAACACACACATACACGTACATGTAAATACATTTGTTTATCAATCTCTCACTACAGAGTATAAAATATTCCCTCTGCACATGTGTGGTTCAGTAATAACTATGGTCTAGGCCTATTGTCCCTAATATAATGAACTACGACATTCGCCAGACACTGGAACAACTGGACCCAAGTCTTTGGCACCCCTACAACATGTGGATGCATAGTTGGGGGAAGTTCCTCTATCTATGGCATCGACACTGCAGAAGTGAGAGATATCATGTTCCTCTCTACTCGTCATAGTACTCTCTCAACCTCTCTAGCTAGGGGTCCTCCTGCATAAGGATAGTCCTTGATCACTGGAATCTGATGGGTTCACCATTCAAAAAATTTGTCGTTGAAATCCTCTTGGACTCTCCCCGCACCTTGTCTATGCAACAAATATTCCCACCTACACAATGTCATAAAGGAGGAAATATGGCATCATATTGTCTCCCTCAGGCTAAGGCTTGACACTCTCTAAAAAAATAAAGTGCACATTACAGTCTCGAACCCGAAGTTCTTGTTCGTTCTTCTTTGGAACTTGGTTAGTTTTTTCTTCATGCATGTCATGTGAGCATTGTAGTTCTCTAGTAAAAAATAGTGGCATATAGACACTGAACTGCACAATGCATTTTTGCATGAGAATCCTGATGAAGTGTTGCAGATCCCTTGATCCACTCAATCATGAAGAGTACTGCCAAATATTGAGGCTAGTGATCTTATGTATCGGAACCTGAGATCTTACTTTCTCAGTACTAGCATCACAATACATCCCAATATAGTACTCTATGTTGTATGGTTCCTGGAGGAAAGGTTCTCAAGTTGACCAGTTCCCCCCTCCTAGAGAGGTCGGTCAAAAAATAAATGTCCTCTATCGTCAGAGTCAGTTATTGGCCCTCTAGCATGAAGGCCTCTGCATCTATATGTCAGTAATTTATCAAGTGGTTCAGTAATTTGGGTTGTGCCCTCATGAATGGACATTGAAAAAATTTCCACATACCACACTACTTAAGAATGGCAATATCCCCTAGATCCTTCTCTACCAAGATATTTCATTCTTCATGTTCCCTTTCCCACCAATGAACATACATCCTGTTGCAAAAATTTGGTGAGGTTAGCCCCTTGTTTCACTTTTTTTTTAAAGTTAAAAAATATGTATGCATGTTGTCTTTAAGACAATCATGTATGTACGTACGATAAGTATTAATTTGGCCACATACATATGCATAATGGGCATGGAAAACCTACATACATGCAAGCCCACACCTTTTAAAAGGGATCACATCCTCCAAACAATAAACTAAGCAATAAATAATGGATGAAAATGAAAGGAAATGACATTTGTACATACTTGGTTCAGGTGTGAGGATTTTTTTTCCACCGTAGCTCCTTGAATTCGTGTTTTGAGGAAGAGGGTTTTTTTATCTTTTTGGTTATTTTGTAAATTGCAATGGTTAAAATGAGTTGTCCACCTCTATGTATGGATGTTTTTGGCCCCTTTTTCCCCAATTTGGTCCTATTTTTCTCTTTTCGTGGCCCGATGGCTACTTGAGTTATTTTTTGAGAGATCTTTGGGTCATTTTAATGAACTTGTTCTTTTGGTTTGGTGTTGTCTATGAGATGGGCTCCACTCATATCATCTGATGGTAAAAGTTGTTTTTCGACATTTTAATATAGGTTAGGTTCTCACCACCTTGCATCTTGCATATTGTTCACATTTTAACTTTTCCATATTATCAATCCCACTGAAGTGTGACACATAACCTTCTATGTTTCTTTAGAAGTGTCGTATTTAGGTGGTAAGGACTTCCTCTACGTGGATGACCTAGGTAGATCCTTTGCTGCATTTTGGCATCCATGCCATGATTTTTCTCCATAGGCTTGGGATTCCTTTTTAGTCCCACCAGGATTGTATATTGAAGCCTCATTCTTCTTCATCTTTTTTGGCTCATACCCGAGGGAGTCCCTATGAGCATATTTTGTTGCCTTTCAAGCACACTTAAACTTTGAAAGAAATATCTAACATGAGCTTATTTATTCTTTTTGGTCGTGTTTATATTACTTAAGAAAATAAGCCCCCTTGGAGTCTTCTTTCAACCCTTTTTAGACTCTCTAAAATTTAAAAGATTGTTGAGAGATCTTGTTTCCCTTCACGCTCGTCAAACTAAAACTTGAAGGAACATATGTCTAGAGGTAGTTTACCCATTTTTCAGTCCATATGGTTAATTCATGAATAAAGGTACTCCCTAGGATATTTATTTCACAAGGAGAGTATTCTCAGGAGTAAGTTTAACCATTTTTCGGGCCTGAGGGACTAGAATTTCGAAAAAAGGACCATTCTTCTTGGTTTTGGTTTATATTTGTTTTGAGATTTGGAGATTATATATGAAAAAGGAACTCCCCCAGAGTCCATATTTAAGCTCTTTTAGACTCCCTAAATATGAAAATATCACCGAGTGACCTTCTTCCTTTCACACTCGTTAAGTGGTCCAGAAGGAATATCTATTTTGCATAATTTTAACCCTTTTTCCGAACAATATATTATCCAGGAAAAAGTATGCCTCGAGAGACATGTCTCACTGGGATAGTTTTCCTAAGTTATATTTTATACTTTTTCGGACTTAGAAAAATCTTGTGAGTCCATAGTTAAGCTCTTTTTAGACTCCTTAAAATTGAAAATCAATGAAGTTTTGTGCCTGATGATTGAGATCCTCTAGTATTTCCTCGATATCATTTTAAAGACCTCGAGGTAGTGAGTCTTACACGCCTATTGTACTCCTACCTCAATTTTTAATATCTTCAAGTTGTTTCTCGAGCTATGAACTCCTGACCTCCATCCATAGGAGTTGATGCTTCTTGACGATGCATATTGTATTGTACTTGCATATCTTTAGATGATTTTGAGATGCAGATTTGTTGTGTATTTCTCGTGGATACAATTTATATAGAAATTTATATGACATGGATATGCAGTGTACTTGATTGGTATAAATGCTTAGTTCATCCTGAGCATAGGTATTCTTGCCTCAGAGAGTTTATCATTGTTTTGCAGATGGCACGCTCACAAAAACTTGTCTCATGCTCACTCAATTACATGCCTTCCCACTAGTAAATATATTGTAATGTATTTCGGCCATCAATTTCTCTTCTGACCTCACACATTAGGGGGCATATTTTATAGTCCAAAATTCCTTATCTATGCATACAATACATTGGCCCTTCCATTTACATATTTTTCCAAAATACTGTTGAAGCTTCTTTTTAAAAAACCATTTTTTGGAGAGTGCACGCACCCTGTTGACCTAATATCCCACATACACACGCATGATGCATTGATAGTTATCTGGAATACATACTCATGTTGCATGATAGATATCCCTCATTTACCTCCAAAAGTTGCAAAAAATATAAAATTGCGTGGAAGTCGGTGAAGTTTACGGGCTATGGAGGGTTTCCTAATCATTTTACCCCTTGTAGCCTGTCCCCAAACCAAAAAACCATCATTTTCTCATATAAAAAGAGGTCTTGGCGTTTCATTTAGAAGACAAATAATAGAATAATAAAACTCTGTCAAAATCCCTTCCCTTTCTTACCCCAAGTTTTGCATCCCATTTTGAGTTTTAGCCTCAACCTTTCCCTCCATCCTTTCTTCTTATGCAACCCTTCCTCCTTCCCTTGGTGATAAGTTGGTTTCGAGAAGATAACATGGGATTGATGCACTTGGAGCCACGATAGAGGAGCCGAGACCTGGTTCATGGAGCGGTTGACGACAAAGAGTTCGTCCTTGTCCCAAAATCTTATGTTTCCATGACTTTGTTGAATTATGCATTTATATCTATGTCTAAACTTTGAAAGTGATTTTCAGAGATTGCATGTGTTTTATAATTGTCTTCCTAATCTTTTAAAGGTCGTCTTTGGGAGGATATCTGTGATCTAGGAGGATGCAACAAGTGAAAGAGGTCTACATCAACCACAAGGACTAAAGGTGCACCCATTAACCCTCTTTCCTCTCTCTCGTCACTTTGTTTAGATTATTTTGGGGTAGCTGAAGGGTAGAACAATATTTTAAGGGAATTCATCATTGTACCTTTACCTAGAACCAATATAGGGGGATTTTCCCCGTAGCACTCCTCTGTCGGTCAGTCTTTTGTCAGATAGTATTCAAGAAGTAAGTTTTCCTTCTTCTCTTTTGGATTTATTTCCTTAGTTTGACAACTTTGATCTTTATACTCAATGATACATCGTTCCAATAGATGTGTCGGTTCATGACTATAATATGCTAAATTTTGTGTTCCTTTGATATGATATGTGGCAGGGGAGTTAGCTCCACATGATCCTTCATGTGGATGAGCATGTTATCGACTTCATTTAGGTTTATTTATGTCTTGAATATGAGCATATCATGTATATTCCCATGCTCATTGATTCTCTACCATAACCTTGCAGATTGTTCATCGATCTAAAGCCTCTGCTGCAGGAATTCTTTGATTCGAGGGCTAGTTACTTGAACATGAGGAGTGCATATTGCAGGTCTCGAGTATTCATAATCTATGATCTTGAGCTGGTATTAAAGTTTATGGGCGCCCATTCTAGCCTCTATCAATTGTACTTCATTACTTTTGTCGGCGGTCACCGCGGTTGTTTTTATTGCCATATTTGGTTGATTCTTTTCAAAATCAAACTACTCACATTCTTTATCAGGATGATCCTCCTAGACTATTTTTCTATTCGAATTATGATTGTTCCACATATTAAATATCTCCTCTCTTTCCTTTTTCCTCTTGTCCTACTCCAATTTTTGGATGTCGATTGTTTTCTTGTAAATTTTCTTTCCTCTCGAAGACATTTATGCTTCACTCAAATGAACTCTGGTATGATCTTATTTTTCTTATTTTGTATCCTTTCACCTTGATTGTGGGAAATATTCCCACTTCTCATATTTTTATTCGAATTTACTATTCGGTAGTGGTATTATTATTCGAGGTCGGTACTTAACAATGTCACTGAATCCTTTTTCAAGCATAAATTTATGGAGTAGTTGTTGTTCCAGAATTTGTACTTAAGGCTAGGAAGTATAGAGTCTAGGCATCCAGAAAAGGGTAAAAGATAAGGGAAGGAGTGAACAACTAGAAGAGAAACTATAGTGGATTTCTAAGTTGTCTGTGTCTAACTTCCACTTTTTCTTGCGTGGTTATGTCTCATTCAATGGCTGCCCACGAACGTTCTAGTTCGACCCGGGTGGTTGCAGTTCTTAGGATAGTGTCAAAGAGGTTTAAAGCGATGTTGGTTTGGTCTGAGAGGCTGGGTTCTATGTGAGGTTGCCTTGCAACAGGGACAGTCATCTAAGGAACATAGATTTAAGAGGTTGTTGTTTGTTGTTTTTTTGAGTTGCTGATTCAATTTTTTTATTTATACGAGAGAAAAAGAAAACCCATGAGACAAATTAATAGTTTAACAAATTGAAGGTTGTCTTTCATAACTGAGTTAAAAATTTGGAACCATGTATGAAATGAAAGAAAAACATAAAGATGTCAAACAATGTGAGGCATCATTTCGAGAGGAATCTCACGTTGTAATAGAAGAAGAAAAAGAAGAGAAACACTTTAATGAAGCGTAAAATATAGTGATCTAAGTAATCCACACGTCTTGTACCTACTAATAGCCGATACAGTGGAAAAACTACAAATAATTAGATAACTAAAACATGATTGCCATAGTAGAGGTTGTACCAAATTGTAGTCAAAGCATTCATCAGAGATGCATATAAAAATGTCATGAAGCATCAACTAACAAAAGAAAGAACATAACTCAATCTTGATGGAATATGGAGTCTTCAATTCGCTTTGCATTAATTCCTGGCGATGGAAAATTTCTCTATTACAATATGCCAAAAGAAAAAAGCATGTTGGTTTTTCTTCAAAATGCCTATTTATACAAGCCTAAGAAACACTTCAAATTCCATTCGTTCTAGAAACTTTTGATTATAATTGAGGAAAGGAAGAATTTCATTCCCTCTCTCTTTATCTTCCCCCATGCAGGCATAATGCCTTCCCTTCTTTGCTCCTCTGGCTCCAGAAATAGAATGGATTGACATCTGTCGCTATTTAACACCATAAGCCTACCCTTTCACCTGCTCAATGCAATTGACGCACCTTTCAACCAACTAGGCTATGAACCTGAAAGTCTCTTCTTGGTTGTTGGCCTCAAAGGTGTAACAACTCTTTGCCAACTGTGGCAACCCTTTTCCCACTTGTCGATCTTCTGTGACGATAGACCACAATTGTAGTCTTGGCTATACTAGCCATTTGTCCACTTGGACAATATCAAACTAGATTATTTGGGATATTTCAGTTGGCTCCTTCTCTTCATTTTCCTTGATATCTATTAGGTGTTTATCTATATTGATTTTTCCCAGCGTCCCAACACTTACCTCCTTATCAAGGTCTAACAAAGTTTTATTTATCAAGGCGAATGTTTCTTCACAAGAAGTCCTCACCTCCTTAGCTCTTCCCCTGCTCTCTGATATATTCTGACCCCAAGACTTTAGTAATATATTCCCTCTGGTTTGTTATGCAATGGATAATTTGGAGCTACTAACCACCTCTACATTCATTGTGGCTATCACAGTGTCCTAGAAAGAAACTTGAGCCACCCCAACTTATCTTTCTCGCAAAGAGATATCTTATATCATTTGATCTATCATCTGAAAGTGATGCTAAATGGTTCCAACTTTTGCAAGCAAGTCTTGTTGAGCTGGTAATACCTTCTGTTGGATTTCAGTAGCCTGGGCTTGAAAAACCTTTATGTCTAAAACCTGGTTTTTGGCAGCATCCAATTTCGATTGTAACTTTATAATTTGTTGCTCCTATTGGCTTACCTACATTTGGCTTATCTACATCAAATGGCACACCTGCTGAAGGTCAAATCTAAGTTTCTTGATCTCCTGCAGATCATTTATTCGGGCTTGCTCGAGGGTTTTCCTCATCTCATCCATGGCATTTGCTTCCACCATAGCCACCTTAGCCTCCAACTTGCCGATCAATAGGTTCTTCCATTTCAACCGAGCCTTCAAAGTTCCGACTAAGTACTGATTGGTTGTAGTGTAAGCCCCCAATGTTCCTTCTATCTCATCAATGAATTCCTCCTCTTCTATGACCTTTCCTTCTGTCAGGATTTTAAACCTTTTAGCCACTGTGCCCTCTTTTTGATATGATTCTTGCTTCACCACGACCTTCCTTTTCTTATCAAAGAAAAATTCGTTTGAAGGTAACTCTTCCATAGAAATGGGCGTTATCTCTTCATTAAAAATCCATCACGCATCGGGATTCCCCTTTGTGAACTGTAAGGTTGTGATAACAACAATCAGACTGTCGATTTCCTTGGATAATTGTTTAGGAGTAGTGTCTATGACCATCTCTTTTGATGTGGTCGGTGAGGTGTCGCCTGCCTTTTTTGAGGGTATATTAGCTTGAATTAGTACCCTCTTTCCTGATGCAACTGCCTCTAGGTTTTTCTCTCCTCAATCGGGGATTTAGGCTCCCTGTTCCGAGGTATCCTTTTCTTCTGTCCCTTCCTGATTTTTCTCCTTGGCAGGGCTTGAGTTCTTTGAGCCTTTGGATTTTGTCTACTGTATGTCTGGAAACTTTGGGGGTTTTCCCTATAAAATTAGGGGGAGAAAACTCTTTCGATGCTCCTCGAATTTGAGGAAATTAGCCATATCTTCGGGTGGCAAGGCCTGAATCTGGCTCAGGACTTCAGAGTAGGACCTCACACCTCGAAATATTTCATCATGAGGTGAATCCTCATGTTCGTATCTCTTCAAGCCACAATTCGCCAAGTGATTACTCACAACCTTATTTGGGTCGTTCTTTTTGAACACAATGTTCACCAACTTAATTTCCTCCAAAGTTGTGGCCTCGGCTTTGGCATGGCCAAAATCTAATAAAGAGTATGACCCAATTTGAATGGGGAAGGGTTCCCATACCTTCTTTGATAGTCCTTTGAGATTATTTCTTATTCCACCAAGCACAACTTGCCTGGTGAGCTCGCAACATATTAGCTTATCTCGTAGAAATAACGACAAAAGATGGGGGGGAATGGAGGTGTCGAAAACCTTGATGTATGAATACTCTTCTTCTATATACCAATCTGATACGTTTCTCAGGTTGGCCGTGATGTTATCTGAAATCCGGGGAGGCGGATGACTGAAGATAACAACATGCATCGATACCATTACCCAGTTAAAAATCTCGTAGATGAAATCTTTGGCCTTATCTTCCCAAAGATTCAAGTGGTAGACATGGATAGGCTCAACATCAGATGGAGTCTAGCTCCATCTCATCAATGGGAAAGGTTTCATGAAGAAAATAACATCCATGATATAGGCAGACATAAAGAATGAAGATGTTCTCTCACTGGCTTTCTGCACTCGATATTCAGTAATTTGATTGGTGAGACTATCCGACATCATTTTGGCCCAGTCAAAAGAAAAACCTTCAACGATTGTATAAATGAGCGACACCCATGGGATGAAAAAGTGAGTTTTTTCCTCCTTCTCGTAGATTCTACAGGTCATCATCACTACATACTTGAACTGTGGCTCTAAAGAGAAGATTGAATAAATTCCATTAGTATTGACCTTGAATTTCATGGGGTGTGAAACCCAGTCTTTGATCAGATCGAATAAATTTTTCCCGAACTAATCGCATTCCTTATTTTTGAAATCCTCTAGGAATTTAGTATTGTAAATACTATTTGGAGTGGGTGACAATTTATACATTGCCTGTAGGTGCTCTAGTCTGAAAGACCCGACTGCTTCCCTCTGTTCATTAAAAATCGTTCTGGTCAGGAGGTCTACATGGTCCAGTGCCCATCTGACCATATCATAATAGGGGAGAAGCCATGGCCTTTCTTCTATTTTGTTCATCTTTGCTTGAGCAACGATTTTGTATTTGGTGGACATGTCATCGTTCTCCTCATCACAGAAATCATCCGAGCAATTTATCACCTCGGGTTGCAAAACACTAGAAATATGCATCCATGTTTTAATAGTATTGATACTTTGAGGAAAAGAATCAGAAACAATATCTAAACCTTGGCCTGAGCTCTCGATGACTGCCTTGGGTGCTTTTCGTGGAGCCATGGTGTATGAACTTGCAATTATATCACCTGTCGTAAAAGATTGAAAACACAGGCAGAAGTTATCCTGGTGAAATAGCTTTGCGCACAATAAAAAGGAAAGTTGAGATAACGAAAGAAAACCCTCTTCTTAAACACTTAAGTTTGTGCTAGTCCTTGTCAACAGAACAGTTAAATGATTTAATGGAAATATTTTAGCGAATAAGAGGGATCTTATTGTCAATCACTTCAATGAAATTCGAATAAATGCCATAAATATTTGACGACTCGTAACTTGGGAAAAGGGAAGAAACGTTAAAAGCTTCATCCATATATTATACGGTTAAAATCTACTCAAGTCATTAATTAATCTATCTTAGCTATTTTAATTTTGTGCTTTTAGTCCTTTATCCCCTTTTCGGTGCTCGTCGTATCTGACAATTTCGCTTCTATCCTTTGAGACCCAAAAGCCCGAAATCATGATGGTGCGAGATTATTTTTAATTTGTGATTTAACTTAATCTTTTAATTAACCCATATTAATTAATGAATATCGCGACTTCGAGGATTGGAGTTACAAAGGTGTTGCGTTTTAAGGCAAGAATCATCGAGTCATGAAATCATGATAGAGAGTAACTACGGTTTAAAAAGATTACTCTTGATATTTACTTGAGTGACTTGAAAAGACTTCGCAACTTTGCATCTCAGAGGTTCGGAAAGTGTTCGACGAGTAACTCCTGATACGCGAGAGCATGAGGTGATGACATCAAACGATCTTTACTTAGAGGCTCGATAACAGTGTTTATAACTAAACCTTATCCCTACTTCACACGTCGAGATATCAGGGCTTGGTAGGTACATCGTGAAATACGCGATATCCCAAAATCCAACTTTTGGGCTTAATTATAACCTCTTACTTATTTAGAAAGAAGGGCGGATCCAACCTTTGAATCAAGAGTATAAAAAATAAAATAATACGTTCCAACATAGGTTCCAACTAGGGATCTCGTCTCCTTGTGGGACGGGAAGGACAGTAGACCAAGTGCCTGTATTGGGTAAATGGAGTCATTAACCTGCTTCTGTGAAACTTGTTTGGAAGAAGGAAATAGAGGGAACTTTGAGGTTTCAACTTTATTTCCAAAAAACTTTCAAAAATCAACATGATTTCTAAACTCAACTGCAGTCCATTTGGTATCTTTCCATTTCTCAAGACTGACATCGGGTTTTCTTGAGATGGTCCAAAGGATCTTAGGAAATTCAACAGGTGTTGTAGGTTTTATCTTGCATCAAAATGAAGCAAATTCCACGCTTTAAATCATAGAGGCCTGCATGAACTTGGGTTGCAGATCCAGTTTCAAAAAGGATAATTACCAGAGTGTAATATAATTTGCATATGAAAACCTTACAAATATCTTAGATATTGCTTCACTGTCAGTGAACTTGTTCAGTACCTCGGTGAAGTTATCTGGTTCCCCTTATTGAATTTCCTTTCACCACTCCAAACTCTGATTTTGCATTTAAATGTTGAGATGAGGGCAATCATTTTATGAATTTCCTTTCATCATCTCTTTGGACTAGATGGGGGCAATCAATTATGAATTTCCTTTCACCATCTATCTTATATTTTACTTTTGGAATATGAAGTGGGGGCAATCAATTTGGTATAAAGTATAGCAAAGGTGATATCTGTGTAATATTCACTACAGTGGCATGTCACCTTGCTTTGAGTACTCTAAACCAACTTTCTCTTTACCTTCAAAACGTCCTAGTCTGCAGGAATTTTATGGGATAATTTATTTCCAGGGGTCTTTCTCTGATCAATTCTTAACCATCTGAAACATTTTAAAATACCTAAGAGAGTTAGGATCAACCTATGCATAACTTCATTTCAGCAGGAGACCGAGGAGTTGTGAAGGCCAACTTATTTTCTAAGATTTGTTCGCCAGTTTCCAGAAATAAAGCGTAACCTCTTCTTCCTTTGTGGAGGGTATCGAAAGGTGTCTTAGATTAAGGAGAGAAGGCCAGAGATGAAAATGAAAAAGGAGAAGGATTTGGACTTCAAAAAACTGGATGTTGACACGCAATCCTGACTCTTGGAAACCCTTCTCGCTTTCTTTTTTTTTTGGTTGAGCCCTTTTAGGATCCACAATAAATTTATTCTTTTAAAGACATGTCAGGTGAATATATCATACCTATGAGACCATGCTACATTTAAGTGATATTTGTTTGAAAACTAGATGTTTCAGAGATTTATACCGTTTCCTTACCATTTCATTTTCTTCTTAACAAATCTTCTTTTATCACCTGTTTTGGGCGAGTCAATTTCCCCAATGCGTGACCGTCCATTTTCTCCCTTTACTCTGTGGACCGTAAGACGTAATCCTATATGAAAACAACAAGAAAAGTATCAGGGAATCAAGATTTATGAAACTCGACGTATTGAAAACTTTCGTATCTCAACTTCTAAGAAATTTCTAACCTGTTTTATTTGTGATGAAAGTAGAACTTACCAAAAAGCTCTAAAATAAAAGCAAGGAAAATAAACCGGTATATACAGCGGAAATTCAGAACAATCATTCAATGCATGTAGTGCTTCAAATAACGCCTGTTGACAGGGGCGTTGAGGATTTTACCGTCTAGATTTTCCAATAGAAACAAATTATTCCCTTCAGAAGCTGTGACTTTGAAAGGTCCATACCAGATATGGTCAAATTTGTCATGTTTTGTAGAGTCTTCCCTCCTAGCATCCCATTTCAAAACCAAATCACCAGGGAGGAATTTCTTGTCTTTGGCCTTATGATTCAATAGCACTTTCATGTTGTCCTGGTATTTCTGCATCCTTTCGTCCACCTCAGCCCTGTGTCGTTGGACCTCAATCAACTGATTTATTCTTCTTGTGACATGGTTTGGCTCTTCTTTCTCATCTTGCCAGAGATTCATCACAGGGAGAACTAGATTTATATGTAGTACCATGTCAGTCTCATATACCAGTTGGAAAGGTGAAGTTCCAATAGATTTCTTCATGCCTATCTGATTTTCCCACAAAGCATACTTGAGATGCACATGCCAAGATTTTTTGTTTTCATTTAGCACTTTCTTAATTATGGTAATTAAAATTTTACTTGATGATTTGGCTAACCCATTTCCTTGAGGGTAATATGCAATGGAGTGGGCCAATACGATGTTATATTTTTGGCAAAAACTAACCATTTCCATAGACTTGAATGCATGGGCATTATCCGTGACTATCTTTCGGGGACAACCGAATCTAGACAATATGTTCTCTTCTAGGAAATCTATACCACTAAATTGGCCGCCTTTCTATTCGGAATGGCCTCCACCCACTTGGTGAAGTAATCCATGGCAGTCAGGATCCATTTATGTTGAGAAATTGAATGTGGGTTGATTTCGCCTATAAAATCCAATCCCCATTGTTGAAAGGGTGCTTATACTGTAACTGGGACCAGAGGTAGAGCTGGGAGTTTTTTCTTTCCTACGAACAACTGGCAAGGGTTGCAGGCTCTGACTTTGGCATTGACATTTGAGAATAGCCTAGGCCAATAATATCCCGCTCTCAAAATTTTATAATATGTCTCCCTCCACGCATGATGTCCTCCACATACCCCTTCGTGAAATTCGTTTATGACCTTTTCTGTTTCAAATTCCACTAGAAAAACCAATAGGAAGCCTAATGGGTCCTTCCAATACAATTTTATTTCAGATATACAATACTTCACTGCATGTAGCTTTAGTGTCGTGGACTTAGATGGAGACAAATCATCAGGGCACTTCAGGGTCAATAAGTAGGAGACTATGTCTTTATACCAGCTTGATGAAACAAACCTCTCCTCGATATTAGTCACAGATATTTGGTCATCAAAAGAATCTATGTCCACATCTCCTTCATATTCCTGCATGTTATTTATCCCAAGTTCTTGGAAATTCATTTCAGCCATGAGCTTAGCCAAACCCTGTCCTTTTACCAGTTTTGTCAGCTTCACTTTCAGATCAAATTCTTGAATCTTGGTGAGCCACTGACCCCTCCTTCCATCACTATCGGGTTGTACCAATATGTCTTTTACAACACATGTAGGTACATATGCTATCACCTTGGAGTGTAGCACGTAAGTCTTGAAATCTTTTAGCGCCTTTACCATAGCATATGCTTGTTTTTCCATTATATCATATTTTAATTCGACATCTCTAATAATTTTACTGAAGAATGTTATCAGTTGCTCAAAACCTTCCTCATTTTTTTGGAGGAGTATCGCCACAATTGTGTGTTCAGATGCGAATGAGAAAATCAAAAACTCCTTCAGGTAGTCAGGGCTCACTAGTACAGGTGCTTCTCTTATAAATTTATTTATCTGGGCAAATGATGCTTTGGCTTCATCCATCCATTTGACTACACTATTTTTCTTGAGCATATATGTGATCAATTTCACGATTTCAGCAAAATTCGGAATGAACCTTCTCAAAAAATTTATTTTTCCTAAAAAATACTGAATTTCTTTAACATTTCTAGGAATATTTATGGTGTATATAGCTTCAACCCTTTTAGGATCTATTTTAATTCCATCCCGAGACACAATATGGAATTTTTGGATAAACCAAACTTTCGACATTTTTCGAACATTTGCTCGAGGTGTATTAGGTGGTGTTCGTCAGATTTAGAGAACACAGTCAGGTCGTCGAGGTAAATAACCATGAATATGTCTCTTTCACCGATGAAGGCGATGTCCATAGCTCTCTAGAAGGTGGCACCTACGTTCATCAAACCAAAATGAATTTTTTCATACATGAATGTACCCCAAGGCGTAGTGAAAGCGGTTTTTTCCTTATCCCTTTCGTTGACTGTGATCTGATTGTAACCTGAAAAACCATCAATAATCGACATTCTATTAGCACCAACTACCTTTTCTAAGACGTGATCCATCTTGGGTAGAGGATAATTGTCCTTGATAGAGGATTTATTTAGGTTTCTGAAATCTACGCACAGTCTGATTTCCCCACTCTTTTTCTTGATCGGGACTAGGTTCGCCACCCAGTCAGAGTACCTAAGAGGCATGATTATTTTTGTGTCTAAGAGATTTTTCACTTCTCTTTCGACCATGGGAAATAAAATGGGGTTGATTTGTTTGAGATTTTGTCTGGATGGTTTAACTCTTGGTTTCAAAGGTATCTTTTGTTCAATCATAGAGGTGTCGTAGGTTCTCAGCTCATCATAAGTCCAAGAAAAAACATCCTTGTAATACCCGAGTAAGTCTGCATACTTGATTTTCATCTCAGGAGGAAGGTGCTTTGATAGTTTCACTATCCTAGGTTCTTTACCGGTGCCTACGTCACAGTCTTCGACCTCCTCCGGTTGGGGATGCAAGGTAGACTTCAAAGGCATGTCGTTTTGGTCAAACAACCTTTCCAAAGGTATCAAGCCCTTAGGGATCTGATTATTTTTTAACACTAGCATGCGATGATTTGTGATTTTTTCTTGGAACTCTTGAGGCTCCTCCCCTTCCTGCATAATCTAGGTATGGTCATTTTGGTTTTCCTAGTCGATGTGAGTTTCGGAGAAATCATCCACCATTTCTAGAAAAATTTTGATTTGTTCATCATCTTTGAATACCTGCCAATGTTGTATGTTGTTTGGTATGGATGGTCTGTGACTTACCTCTATGTGGTACTTTAATTTGAAAGCGGTAGGGGGTGTGAAATTTGACGTTGCTTTGGCCAGTGAATCGGCTTGCTGGTTTTCCGCTCGTGAGATGAAATGAACCTTTACCGACGAAAATAATTTTTCCATTAGATCCCAAGCGCAATTTTTTTATGACCTCAATCTCAGATGCTTGGCTTGGTACTCTCAATTTACCTACTTGACAATCATCTCTGCATCCCCATAGACCTCTAAGTTCCGTATGTTTAGCTTCTTGGCAGCTTCTAGTCCCAAGACTAGAGCTTCATATTCGCATACGTTGTTTGTGTAGTCCATGTCCCACTGTAGCCTATAAGAGAAACGAATGACGAATTTATTTTCAGGTGCTATGAAAAGCACACCCGCACCTGCTCCTTCACACGATGAATCACCATCAAAAACATTTTCCAAGTTTCAGTGCTATACATATTTTTAGCTGTCTTTTCAGTTTTGATTTCATCAATATAACTTTCTTCCATACAATTTTTTTCACTATCGTCCAAGGACATAATACAATTTCCCAGGTCTTGATCAACGATATAAACAGGGTAATTGTTAGGATTCTTAGGATCACTTACCATATATGCCAACCGTGTTTCCCTATATAACCGAGTGAATTGCCCGTCAAAAACAAGGATCGTGGCGTAGGTCATATCTAGCTGAAGGGATCCCTCGAGCTTGGCTCCCCAAGATCTAGATAATAGAAAACCATACTTCGAGGGTATATCAACGACAACTACATCCATTAGGACATTTTTTACTGGAATCTGGGTGAGGGAAACTACTAAATCTTTGATCATGCCCATGCACTTAACTCTCCTTGAATCAAACGAGTAAAGATCTCCATAGGGTATGGTGATTTCGAGACCTAGTCTATCCATAATGGATTTGGAAATTATGTTATGAAAGGCCCCAGAGTCCATCATGCAATTATGCAATAGTCGATCGTGCACTTTCAGGGTAATATAGAAGTGGGTGACGGTATCTCTGGCACCTTCAAAATGTGGACCAAAAGTGATATTAGGATTATCATCTTCCAGATTTATCACGTCATACTGACTCTATAAATCTAAAAAATTTATCATCTTGGTTATTTTCTTTAGGTACACATGATTCTTCTCCAACTCAACTAAAGGTATTGGTATCTTGATCTTATTTATCTCATTTTCTAGGCAGAAACTTCTCACAATTTTATCTGTTTCCTTGGCTGAAACTTTGGACTCTTTCCTATCCATCTTATTTGTTTGCACTGTTTTATTTTCGGTGGTTCTGGGTATTTCAGGTGTCTTCTTTTCAACTATATTAGTTCTTCTCGCTTGGGTTTCAACCTTCTTTACGTTGATATGCTGTGAGTCTACCCCTCTATTATTTTGTGTCTTGGTCTCTCTCTAGATGGGCTTGTATGTTTCGCCCCTAGGAAAAATTTTCTTGGGTTGAGAAGTCGACACGGGTTTTTTTTTAGGCCTCAGATTGTATTTATGCTAGAGATCATCCATTATGGTGTCATCCATTCCTTGATAAGAGAGATCATTAGCACTGTTTAGGCTATTATCTGCGCCTGATGGTTGTCCAATGTTTAGATATTTCTCATAATATTATTTCGTCAAGTGAGGTTTTATACAGTCATCGCCTAAATTGTTTACGTCTTCTTCCAAATCCCCGAACTCTTGCATATCATTTCCTCCAATAAAAAGTTCATTTTTTAGAGGTGTTTGAATTTTTTGATCTTCATTTTTAATATGTCTTTGTTGAATCTGAGGATTGGGGTTTCTCTTGAATTCTCTCTTAACAAATTGATCCGATTTGGATTGGTCTAGCTCCATTCTTGAGATTTTGTTTGATATCTCTTTTATTATCCTAGCCATGTCATCCATTTTGTCATCTAAGGACCTTCCAGATCCATAGGAACCCGCTTGTTCTCTAAAACATTTGGTTTCCCTGTTTCCCATTTCGATTTTCATTTTTAATTTACCCGAAGCCATCATGTTTGACTCAATTTCCAAAGCGTCATCTTGCATTTGGGTTAAGTTGGCCCCTCTCCTTTCTCTTAATAGTAGAGAGAAATCGGGTTCAAAAGATCCTGCGAAATTTACCTTGGCTGCGGGTTGGGACCGTTTAACTTCAATAGGGATCTTATTCTACAATTTGTTAAATATTTGGATAAATTCCATAACAGTTTCAGATCCCTTTTTCCTTAAAGACCCGAACTCGATCAAATAGTATAAATGATCCTTTCTTTCACCCCATTGTTTCAGAAAAAAGGTCTTTTAACACATCGTGGGATAATATTGAACCTGGGGGTAGGCTCTGAAACCAAGTTCTTACCTGTCCCTCGAAGGTTTGGACAAACAAACGGGAATACACTTCCTCATGTTCGATACCTAGAATATCAACGAATTGATCAAAGAAGTTGATATGCTCGGTTGCGGTTAGATCCCCTTCTCCTATGAACTTGGGTAAGTTTTTCATATAGTTTTCAGGTAAATCATGGAGGAGTATAGGAAGGACCAAGGGAGCGTATCTAGTGGCCACTTTGGTGAAAACCCTGGGGGGAGGTTGTTGGCCTTGACCTCCTGCTCCCCCTACTCCTCCTCTGGCGATGGCCATGGATGACCTAGGAGAGGAAATTTGTACATTATAAAGAGGGTAGGAGAAGATGTATAGTGACTCTCTAACTTCCCCCGAGTCAAGGGGGAAAAAATCGAGGAATTGTTTACCAGGGGAGGTGAAAGTTGGAAAAATGGGAGAGGGTGAATGAGGACTTGGTTCCTCTGACTTGCAGGATATATAAATGGGAGAGCCCACCAGTGTCGAGTTTGTGGGCATGGAAACTTATTCGAGGCCTTGAGTGATAGAGAGGTTTATATTGAGGGTTGATGGGATATGGGTAGGGATGAGCTTTATGGCAGGCATGTCACCTTTACTAACGTAATAGGTAATCGGAGAGGTTTCGGTCTTAATCTCGGGTAGGATTTGCTCGGACTTTAGGGTCTCGGCTTCGACAGTACTGTTCAATTTTTTTTTTGAGAAAAGGTTATCGCGAGGACGAAGGTTCAATAAAGGTCTGATCTTAAGACTGAGTAGACTTGGGTTGGTAAACAACAATGTTTTGTTTGAAAATACCCCTTGGTTTTAGTATTTTTTCAGGGTCGGAAACTAGCACGGTCTGTTTAGCATTTGGGTTTTGTCTGGTATTCCTTCAAAAGGATGTCAGCTTACTTAAAAGTGTAGTAGCCAAGTGAATGATAAAGTTTTATCCTTAACAAGGTGTTCACTCTTTGTTCACCATCAAAAAATGAAACTTGTAAATGTCGTTCTCTAAGGGGAAAGTGACTACGATTCTCCATCCCCGGCAACGACACCAAAAATATGTTGTTCCAAACTTAAGGCTAGGAAGTATAGAGTCTAGGCATCCAGAAAAGGGTAAAAGATAAGAGAAGGAGAAAACAACTGGAAGAGAAACTATAGTGGATTTCTAAGTTGTATGTGTCTAACTTCCACTTGTTCTTGCGTGGTTATGTCTCATTCAATGGTTGCCCATGAACGTTCTAGTTCGACCCGGGTGGTTGCAGTTCTTAGGACAGTGTCAAACAAGTTTAAGGTGATGATGGTTTGTTCTGAGAGGTCGAGTTCTATGTGAGGTTGCCTTGCAACAGGGATAATCATCTAAGGAATAGAGATTTAAGAGGCTATTGTTTTGTTTTTTTTTAAGCTGCTGACTCAATTTTTTTATTTATACGAGAGAAAAATAAATCCTGTGAGAAAAGTTAATAGTTTAACAAATTGAAGGTCAGAGTTAAAAATTTGGAACCATGTATGAAACAAAACAAAAAGATAAAGCTGTTAGACAATGTGAGGCATCATTTCGAGAGGAATCTCATGCTGTAACAGAAGAAGAAAAAGACGAGAAACACTTTAAAGAAGCGTAAAATATAGTGATCTAAGTAATCCATAGGTCTTGTAACTGCTAATAGTTGATACAGAGGAAAAACTGCAAATAATTAGATAACTAAAACATGATTACCATAGTAGAGGTTGTGCCAAATTGCAGTCAAAGCATTCATCAGAGATGCATATAAAAATTTCATGAAGCATGAAAAAACAGAAGAAAGAACATAGCTCAATCTTGACGGAATATGGAGTCTTCAATTTACTTTGTATTAATTCCTGGTGATGGAAAATTTCTCTATTACAATCTGCCAAAAGAAAAAATCATATTGGTTTTTCTTCAAAATGCCTATTTATACAAGCCTAAGAAACACTTCAAATTCCATTCGTTCTAGAAACTTTTGATTACAATTGAGGAAAGGAAGAATTTCATTCCCTCGCTCTTTGTCTTCCCACATTCAGGTGGAATGCCTTCCTTTCTTTTCTCCTCTGGCTCCAGAAATAGAACGGATTGACATCTGTCACTATTAACACCATAAGCCTACCCTTTCACCCACTCAATGAAATTGACGCACCTTTCAACCAATTGGGCTATCAACCTAGAAGGCTCTGCTTGGTTGTTGGCCTCAAAGGTGTAACAAATCTTCACCAATTGTGGAAACCTTTTTCCCACTTGTCGGTCTTCCATGACGATAGACTGCAATTGTAGGATTGGTTGTACTAGCCATTTTTCCACTTGGACCATATCAACCTGGCTTATTTGGGATATTTCATCTTGCTCATTCTCTTCATCTTCCTTGATATCTATCAAGTGTTTAGCTATATTGATTTTTCCTAGCATCCCAGCACTACCCTCCTTATCAAGGTCTAGAAAAGATTTATTTATCAAGGGGAATGTTTCTTCACAAGAAGTCCTCACCTCCTTAGCTCTTCCCCTGCTCTCTGATATATTCTGCTCCTAAGAATTTAGTAAGATATTCCCTCTGGTTTGTTCTGTGATGGATAATTTGGAGCTACTGACTACCTCTACGTTCGTTGTGGCTATCACAACGTCCTGGAAAGCAACCTGAGCCGCCCCATCTTCTCTTTCTCGCAAATATATATCTTCTAGCATTTGATCTATCATCTAAAAGTGATGTTGAATGGTTCCCACTTTTGCAAGAAAGTCTTGTTGAGCCACTAATACATTTTGTCAGATTTTGGTAGCCTGGGCTTGAAAAACCTTTATGTCTAAAACCTAGTTTTCGACAACATCCAATTTCGATTGTAATTGTATAATTTGTTGCTACTAGTGGCTTACTTGTGCTTGGCTTATTTGTGCCGATTGGCGCACCTACTGAAGGTTGGGTCTAAATTTCCCAATATCCTGCAAATCGGTTATTCAGGCTTGCTCAAGGATTTTTCTCATCTCATCCCTGGCATTTGCTTCCGTCATAGTCACCTTAGCTTCCAACTTACTGATCAAGAGGTTCTTCCGTTTCAACTAGGCCTTCAAATTTCTGACTGAGTATTGATTGGTTTTAGTGTAATCCCCCAGTGTTCCTGCTATCTCGTCGGTGAATTCCTCCTCTTCTACGACCTTTCCTTCTGTCAGGATTTTAAACCTTTTAGCCACTGCACCCGCTTTTTGATACGATTCTTGCTTCACCACGACCTTCCTTTTCTTATCAAAGAAAAATTTGTTTGGAGGTAACTGTTCCACAGAAATGGGCATAAACGCTTCATTAAAAATCCATCCTGCATCGGGATTCCCCTTCGTGAACTATAAGGGTGTGATAACAGTAATCAGACTGTTGATTTCCTTGGATAATTGTTCAGGAGTAGTGTCTGTGATCAGCTCTTTTCATGTGGTCAGTGACGTGTCACCTGCCTTTTGTGGGGGTATCTCAGCATGACTTAGTACCTGCTTTCCTGGAACAACTGCCTCTGGGTTTTTCTCTCCTCGATCGGGGATTTCAGCTCCCTGTTCCGAGGTATCCTTTTCTTCTGTCCTTTCCTGATGTTTCTCTCTAGGACTTGAGTTCTTTGAGCCATTGGCTTCTGTCTGTTGTACATCTGGAAACTTTGGGTTTTTTCCCTGTAAAATTAGGGAGAGGAAACTCTTTTGATGCTCCTCAAATTTGAGGAAATCGACCATATCTCTGGGTGGCAAGGCCTGAATCCGGCTCAAGAATTCAAAGTAGGATCTCGCACCTTGGAAGATTTCATCATGAGGTGAATCCTCATGTTCCTATCTCTTTAGGCCACAATTCTCCAAGTGATTACTCACAACCTTATTTGGGTCGTGCTTTTTGAACTCAATGTTCACCAACTTCATTTCCTCCAAAGCCATGGCCTTGGATTTGGCATGGCCAAAATCTAATAACAAGTACGACCCAATGTGAATGGGGAAGGGTGGTCATACCTTCTTTGACAGCCCTTTGAGCTCCTTACTTATTCCACCAAGCACATCTTGCCTGGAGATCTCACAACATATTATCTTATCTAGAAAAAATAACGACAAAACATGGAGGGGAATGGAGGTGCCAAAAACCCTGATGTATGAATGCTCTTCTTCTATATACGAATATGCTACATTTCTCAATTTGGCCGCAATGTTATCTGGAATCCAGGGAGGTGGATGGCTGAAGATAACAACATGCATCAGTACAATTACCTAGTTAAAAATCTCGTAGATGAAATCTTTGGCCTTATCCTCCCAAAGCTTCAAGTGGTAGACATGGATAGGCTCAGTATCAGATGGAATCTAGATCCAACTCATCAGTGGGAAAGGTGTCATGAAGCAAATAGCATCCATGATGTAGGAAGCCATAAAGAATGAAGATGTTGTCTCACTGGCGTTCTGTGCTCGATATTCAGTAATTCGACTGGTGAGATTGTTTGACATCCATTTGGCCCAGTCGAAAGAAAAACCTTCAGTGACTGTATAAATGAGCGGAACCCATGGGATGAAAAAGTGAGTTGTGTTCTCCTTCCTGTACAGTCTACAGGTCATCATCGCTACATACTTGAATTGTGTCTCTAAAGAGGAGATTGAATAAATTCCATTAGTATTGGCCTTGAATTTCGCAGGGTGTGAAACCCAGTCTTTGATCAGATCAGATAAAATTTTCCCTAACTGCTTGAATTCTTTCTTTTTGAACTCCTCAATGAATTCGGTATTATAAATATGATTTGGAGTGGGTGAAAATTTATACATTGCCTATAGGTGCTTTGGTCTGAAAGACTCAATTGCTTCCCTTTGTTCATTGAAAATCGTTCTGGTCAGGAGGTCTGCATGGTCCAGTGCCCATCTGACCATATCATAATAGGGTAGAAGTCATGGCCTTGCTATTATTTTGTGCATCTTCGCTTGAGAAACGATTTTGTATTTGGTTGACATGTCATCATTCTCCTCATCGCAGGAATCATCCAAGCAATTTATCACTTGAGGCTGCAGAACACTGGAAATATGCATCCATGTTTTAATAGTATTGATATTTCGAGGTGAAGTATCAGAAACAATATCTAAACCTTGGCCTGAGCTCTCGACGAATTCCTTGGTCTCTTTTCATGGATCCATGGTGTATGACCTTGCAATTAGATCCCCTATTGCAAAAGATTGAAAACACAGGCAGAAGTTATCCTGGTGAAATATCTCTGTGCACAATAAAAAGGAAAGTTGAGATAATGAAAGAAAACCCTTTGATTAAACACTTAAGTTTGTGCTAGTCCTTGTCGACAGAACGGTTATATGATTTAATGGAAATATTTTAGTGAATAAGTGGGATCTTACTTTCAATCACTTCAATGAAATTCAAATAAATGCCATAAATATTTGACGACTCGTAACTTGGGAAAAGGGCATAAACGTTAAAAGCTTCATTCGTAGATCGTACGGTTAAAATATACTCAAGGCATTAATTAATACATCTTAGCTCCTTTAATTTTTTTCTTTTAGTCCTTTATCCCCTTTTCGGCACTCGTCGTATCGGATGATTTCACTTCTAGCCTTTGAGACCCAAAAGCCCGAAATCACTATGGTGCGAGATTATTTTTAATTTATGATTTAACTTAACATTTTAATTAACCCATCTTAATTAATGAATATCGTGACTTCAGGGATTGGAGTTACAAAGGTGTTGCGTTTTAAGGAAAGAATCGTCGAGTCGTGAAATCATGATAGAGACTAACTATGGTTTAAAAAGATTACTCTTGATATTTACCTGAGTGACCTGAAAAGACTTCCCAACTTTGCATATCGAAGGTTCGGAAAGTGTTCGACGAGTAACTCCCGAAATGCGAGAGCATTAGGTGATGACATCAAACGATCTTTACTTAGAGGCTCGATAATAGTGGTTAGAACTAAACCTTATCGCTACTTCATGCGTCAGGATACCAGGTCCTGGTAGGTACATTGTCAAATACGCGAGATCCCGAAATCCATATTTTGGGATTTATTATAACCTCTTACTTATTTAGAAAGAAGGGCAGCTCTAGCCTTTGAATCAAGAGTATAAAAAATAAAATAATACATTCCAACGGTAGTATTGGGTCTGTCCACAAAAATCCTTCATGCAGGTCGGTGTAGAATTTTTCTTTTACTGTATCAAAGGAAGTTCAATCCTCAATGGATTGGTCTATTATATAATATTCAAAAATTCTTTCAACCCACTCATGCAATTTTTTTCATCCTTTGTTTGTAAGCTTGAGCATCAAGTTTTCATCGGAGGTCAATTTATGCATTACCGTATTTGATAATGTACTCGAATATGGATTTTAGGATAGCCTCCAAAAATCATTCATGAGTCTCTAAGAAAAATCATGATCTTTCTTCTACTAGCATGAGGTTGTTATTTCTTGCGTAATTCTTGATGTAGTTTTCAATTTTTCACTCCAACCATTTGTATATGTCTTGTAAAGTTATCATCTATGTGATATTTTTCACGCCGAGGTTTAGAACTACTGACAATAGAAATAATGTTCTAATCTAGGTAAAAGTAGGGAATGTTACCAGTATTCCAACACATAAGAAAGAAAAGCATAGAGGTTACATACACATATGTAAAGTCATACACGAAGTAGTGAGAGACCAAGAAACAACACTTTATTATATGTGTGTCAATACAACACAAAAGAGACACTTTCCTTGATACATGATCATTTATTTATACATACATGTTCAATTCCCAGGAAGTTGTAACTTCTTAACTTCCTTGGTCATTCGGATTAACATATACTTCAACCGAATTGTAATTCTGAGTTCGGCATTTGATCCACTAATTATTAGTCAACTATCAGGTCTAGTCAATATAGTCGACTAGCCCCTTACAATAGCAGGGATGAGCACCAAGCACACTTAACATCATTTATTTCTAATCAAAAGAGTGCTTGAACACTCTTAATGCAATGGATATAGCATTTTTGTATACCAAATAATTTTATGAATAAATATGTATAGGGTTTTGGGGACTACTAGGACTTAAGGGATTAAGAATGAATTTTTTTTTAAGCATAGAGCGGTGGTTAGAGCACCATAATGAAGTTGAAAATATTGTGGGGCCTTCAAAAACAGGTATAGGCATAGTGCACTTAGGGATCGAGTGTAGAGGGGGTTAAGGGTTAACTACAAGTTATGCCTAGGCTTAGATGGAGCTAGGGGGGTCTAGGTCATGGTCATAGTATAGCTCTAGGTCTTGGTATAGGTATAGGTTTAGGTATAGGTCATGGTCTAGGTCATGGTCTAGGTCTAGCTATAGTTCATAGTCATTGTCATGATCATCGTATAGTTATAGGTCATGGTATAGGTCATGGTTATGGTCATGGGCATCGTATAGTTATAGGTCATGGTCTAGGTCTATGTCTAGGTCTTTCCATGCCTTTCCATGTCTAGGTCTTTCTATGTCTGGGTCTAGGTCTTAGTCTTGCCATGTCTAGATCAAGGCCATTTCTTACCTTGTGATGTACCAAATTTGCTATAGTGTGTGAGAGTCTAAGAGGGAGAGAGAGGAAGACTTAGAGGGGGGGTAGGGAGAGAGTTTATGAGAGCATGATAGGCAAAGAGACGAATACAGAGAGGGGGGTAGAGAGAGAGGAATACAAAGAGGGTGAGAGGGGTAGAGAGAAAGACAGAGAGATTTTGTAAGACTGAGGGAGAGAGAGATAGGGAGGGGGGTTAAAGAGAGAGAGTGAGAGGAAGGGGGGGA
>JZKD02S2443000.1:112454-137393 GCA_000966675.3 Picea glauca
AAATGACATGACAAGAACTATCCATCTAGGATATTTTCCCTGACAAATTCACTTTCCTTCATCTCATTATTCCACAATTAAGCATGGTTTCTCTTACTCCACAAAGCGTCTTCCCCTGAGGGCTTTCACCATAAGGGGACGACTTTGGAGTTTATCCATATTTACTTCTTATCAACTATGAAAAAAAAATAATGAGTCAAATTTACATCAAACACTATTGGGTCCATTACCCAAACCTTTGTGCTACAGGTCTTTCTTCAAGGGTTGACATCAATGACAACCAACCTTAATCAACATGATGAACCAAATTGAAGAATATAAGAAAAATGAAGAATCCAAGAAGATCCAAACAACCAAAAAGGGAGAATCAAGCCAAATGTTTGAATTAGAAGCCATCAACCTAAAAAGGATTAAGCTAGAATATGAGGAAGAAATCAAAATATTGAAAACTAAAGTTTTTGATCTAACCTAATATATGGAAAAATTGAAGACATATGACAAAAATATTAAATGCAAAGAAGTATTGGATGAAGAAGAAATAATCATCAATCTAAAGACTCAAATTGAACATGCTAAAGAGGTAGAAGAAGACCTGAATATTCAGTTGACTAAAAAGGAAGAATTATGTCAAATATTGAAGTTAGAAATAATCAATCTCAAAAAGATGAATGAAAAGACAAATAAGAATGTTAATTTACAGAATAGCTCAGTTATCCTAGATAATATTTGGAAGAGCCAAAGATTAGCTGATGGAAAAACTGGTCTTGGATACAATAAGAAAGAAGACAATAACAAATGGAGCACCATTTACAAACATGAGAAAGGAACATCCTTCTTAAAAGGTAAAAGTGCAAGTACAAAGCAATTACAAGTCATGAACTTTGTTAAGGAAGTCAACTATAGAAGTAAAAAGGATGAAGAAAATCAAATGATAGATCTTTCAAGCCAAAATAAAATCAAGAATGGAAACACCTTCAATGGCTATTGCCTTTCTTGTCATAGCTTTGGACATAAAGCAATGGACTGCAAGAAACTAGAGGAAGGATATACAAGGAAATCCAATAAATCAATTAGATGTTGGAGATGTAATTTTGTTGGGCACACAACAAAATTTTGTTATACAATGATATGTTACAACTGTGATAGGTTTGGGCACAAATCCAAAAACTGCAAGAATACAAAAAGTCAATATTTGAATAAGTCATTCAAGTCAGTGAAAAAACCTAATAAAAGTTGGAAGAAGAAAGGAGATGTCAAAACTCCAAAAACACAGTTAGAAAGAGAAGATCCAAAAAGCAGAATATCTCACAAAAAGATATGGAGAAGAAAATATGAAGGAGAAAGCAAGAAAGATGTTATTACACCTAAAAATGAAGAAATTAATAATAAGAAAATGATGGGTGAAGGTCCTAATAAAGAATGTGAAATTCAATATGGAATAAATCAAGATCAAGAAAAGGAAGTACCTATAGAAGAATATGGTCCAATATCAAATTATGATGATGTTATAAGTTGTTAGCAAAAGAAAGAAAATACAAAAAGAAGTTTAAATTGGTTTTTACAAAATCAAAAGATTATGCCAAAGAGTTTCTAAATTAACATATGGAAAATATTGACTATGTATAGATTAGTGGTCAAAAGAAAAATCATTGATAGGGTTAATTATAGAATACAAGAAGAAGAAAAAATAAAGGTAGCAGAGAAGTTCAAGTATCATTCAACAAAGATCAATTGATAATAAAATTGGTATTTAAATCAATTGGTATAATTCCTCAATTGATATTCCTGTGAAATATCAAAGACGAATAAGAAGCAGATCAAAAATATCAGTGAGATTCATACTCTTATTCTATTTGAAAAAGGAAAGTTAGTAAAAACTGAGGAGGATTATTTTGGTTATTAAATAAGAAAGTAATTAGATTATGTTTTGAAAAGACTTGATCACTACAAAATTGGTATCAAGAAGACTACTTATTTGAACACAAAAATCCCAATAAACTGAGATAAGAAGTTAGTAAATTAACAGGCGAAGAGACCTTGTCAGGAAGATCTACCCTTTCAGAAATAAATATGGAGGGTAGTCATAAGAAGAGACATAGAATATATGGCAGGGGGAGTCATTTAGTTATGGCAAATAGAACATTATTCCATAGGGAGTTACCCAGCTTCATATTCTGGTCAACAACATGCAGACAAATAGATGTTGATTATAAGGGGAGAAACCCTTTTCCATTGATGTCAAAGGGGGAGAGTAACTTCATAGGTGGAAAGAATCATCACAGGGGGAGTTTGTGTATGAATTTAGTGTGTTTCCCTCAATGAAAAAAGGGGATATTGTTGGACATATTGTCATTGATATGTTGTCATTGATGTCAACAGTTGATGTCATTATGATGTGATGATAAGTTGTTATGATGAATTGTCATTGTTGACTTATCATAGATGAAATTGTCATTGATGTCAACAATATATCAGTTATCATAGAATTTCAAACAGTATGCATAAATCAAAGCTCAGAAGGAAAAGCGTATTGTAGAAATGTTGTCGAGATCGATGGAAAGACTGAGAAGTTGATCGATGCGCAGAAAAAGATGAGAAGCCTCAGTAGCCATCCGATCAAGAAATTGACGGTGTTGATCATCTCATGTAACGGACGTCATTCATATGAGTAAACGTAGGCTTAAGGACCGTTCGAGGATTGTTCAATGATCAGATCAAGTTGTAACCATTGGATATGCATGCGAGATCAATGGCAGGGATAGATTGTGAAGAGTGAAAGGAGAATTAAACAACTCACTAGTTCCAATCCCGCAAATGGTATAGATAATCAGATATCATAAACCCAAATATCGACGACTATGGTTGATCCAACAAATGATCTTATTAAGTCTAATTAAGTCGTGACAGTTGGATGCCCAAGCGCCAGATCAACGACAGGGATAGATTATGGAGAGAGAAAGGAGAATTAAATATTTTTCTATTTCCAATCCCGCAATTAGTCAAGATCATCAAATCTTATAGCTTCAAAGATTAACGATTGTGGTTGAATCACCAAGAAATGCACAACTTCAAATTGCGGATATTGGGTGAGAAATTAAATCAATCGCAAGTTATGGTTTCACAATCATCCTTGATGATTATTATGCTTTGAGATTCTTCACGACCGTTGGATCACTTTAAAGTGGAAATATAGGATAAGAAAGAGATGATATTTGAGATCTCCATTACCCGAATTTTCATCAGTCGTCAGATCACATTAAGTGGAAGGATATGAGAAGTGAGGCAAAAGGGCTAAAAATTCTAATATCTGAATAATCGACAAACCATTGGATCATTCTAAAGTGGAAGTACATAATAATCTAGAAGAAGAGTCGTTGGATTTAGTCCAAGGAAAAGAAATATCACAGATAGATCAAGTCGTCGATCTAAAACCATGATCAATGAACAACATTCATTTTGAGTTAAAAGTTGTGAGGAAGTTACACTTCGGGGAACCTCACTTCGGAAGTATTGTGAAGTCGAGAGATTGAATTATCCGACGTCCTGAAAGACAAAAATCTTAAGTAACTCTTAGTCATCGATATGAGATACATTTCAGATACTATTCTGACCGTTAGATTAGGGATATCTACATCAACAAACCACATTAGTAAAGACATGTGGCAGAACACGTCAACAAGGACATGTGGCAAACCATGTCAACAAGGACATGTGGAAGACCACGTCAGCAGAACACGACAACAAGGACATGTGGAAGACCACGTCAGCAGAACATGACAACAAGGACATGTGGCATATTCAGATAATGACAAGTGTCAAGTTAAAATCAACATTTCAGGTATCTATAAATCATGAATCTGAGTGACATGTGGGATCTACTTGGTTCATTCCACGTCATCAAGTGACGTAAGAAAGTTTCGTAACTTAGGGAGGTTTACTTTGGGATTTTCACCACCAAAAAATGAGCTAAGTTCCGAAGTCCCGAATGCCGAAGTCCCGAAGTGGACATGAGTCGTCCGATCTGAAGAATAATTTGGGTGCATTTTCAACCATTGATCAAAATACAATGGAAGGATAGCGTAAGTATAATAGTCAAAGTCCCGAAGTAAATGGTGGCCATCCATCTCAATGCTTGATTAAGTCTGAGCCATCATATTAAGCAATGGAAGGATAAGTGTAAGGATTGAATATGAAAATTGATCTGGTTCCACGAAATAAACGTGAACCATATGATCTGTTCGTGAAATTGTATTCAGAATTTTTGAAATGACAAATTCTTGAAGTCCCGAAGGGCGAAGTATTGAAGTCCCAATAGTCTTCCATCTCATCAGGATATTAAATCATGATCGCTGATTTTGATAAGTGCTCATTTGGCCTAGCATTTGGTCACTATCGTTAGTCATATGGAATAGAGAAATAAGGGTAAAATGGAGGCAGCTCTTAAATTTATAAGCCTATGGTTCTACACCTGTGATCATATGAAAATGGTTTGAAGCAAGCGCTTCATACATATTAATTCGACAAAGAGTTAACACTAGAACATTACAGAGAATCGATAATAGATCAAATATGACCTATTGGTGAATAGAGAATGCAACAGAAGCATGAGAAAAATATGATGAGTCGATCCATGTCTATGATAAACTCATGAAGACAAAAGACCCGACGCATGGTCATGATTAAAAGAGAGTTAATTCATGAGCATTATGAATAAAGGATAAAAGGAAAAAGGATATTAGTTAAAGACTAATAGTATCATTTTAAATGAAAAGGTACAATGGTTCAAATATCAAAAGACACAATGATTCAAATTCACACTAGTTGGAAGACTATATAAACAAGAAGGAATGGTGAGAAGATAATAAGTTGAATTTGTTGAAGTATATATATTTATATATAATGGATTGAATGAAGGTTCATTCTATCAGGTTGGTGCCTGTTTACAAGCTGGGTCTTGTATTAGGATTGGATTTCTCACATCTCAGTTGGATCTAATATCAACAAGCTAGGACTTGTTATGAGGGTTGGATTCCTCATTTCTCAGTTGGATCTGAGAACTACAAGTTGGGTCTTGTAACAGAGAGTTGGGTATCTCATAATTGTATGAAGATGATATTCAAAGATTGATCTTATGTATTCATTCAAGTTATTTAATAAATACAATATTTATTCTTTTATATATATTGATTGAGAAAATGAAATAAATATTTGTTGTTCAGTTAATTTTTGAAAAGTGGAAAATTGTCCAAAGTTTTGTGAAACTGATTCACCCCCCCCTCTCAATGTCAAGTAACCATTTTAACAAAAACAACACTTTATTATATGTGTGTCAATTCAGCACAAAAGAAACACTTTCATTTATACATGATCATGTATGTATACATACATGTTCAGTTGCCAGGAAGTTGTAAATTATTAACTTCCTGGGTCGGTCAACTTAACATATACTTCGACTAACTTCTAATTCTAACTTCAATAGGCAATCGACCAATTCTTACTCAGTTATCGGTTCTAGTCGATAGTGTCGACTAACCCCTTACAACATCTCCCCGCTCCTCATTTCCTTGCTCATCCCAAGAAAGATGGGGTTTTTTATTAAATTTTGAAGGAAAAGAGAGAAAAGGAAAGAGAGAGAGAGAGAGAGAGAGAGAGAGAGAGAGAGAGAGAGAGAGAGAGAGAGAGAAAGAGAGAGAGAGAGAGATAGACAAAATTCTTTTGTGATGGATTTGTTGATGTATGAAGAAGTTATGTAGGATTCTCCGACTATCTTTCTAGTATTGGTCCTTTTTCGTTGATCGACTCGACTGTTCCTTTTGATATTCTTTATGGATTGAATTCAAAGGTTGTATGGAGGATATCAGGTGTTGTATTGTTGTAGGTTGTACGTAATGTCATGCTGCCATGCATTAATTGAATTTTGTGCTTCCAGACCCATTGTCTTCATTTTTCCTAGAAGGTTTAGTTTTTCTTCTATTTCTACCTAGTGTACTGTGATCGACTCTAGGTCAATCTGTTGTTCTAATTGTTGAATATTTTCTCTGACTTGATCGAGGAAAAGGACTGCAGTGTTGGTATCTATATATGATTTTTGGATTTCCCTCTTCCATTCTTGTTCCTTTTGTGACAATTTTATTTCCGATACTCTTTCTTTGGCTAACTAGTTTGTGAGAGAGTCTTTTATCTTTATGTAGTTCATCATATTTCTAGTTTTTCCTATGTTATCTATCACATATTTCAGTTCTCTAAGTTTGTTTTATGCAATTTAAAAGTAGGAGGGACAATTAATTTCCACCAAATTTAAAGATGTTGCATTCTTGGTGGTTTCTTCCAAGTTTTTTCTGATCTCTTTGAATTTGTTGTATTCTGAAGTCAGGATGGTGGTTGTATGTTCATGAAGTTTTTTACTATCAATGAATGCCTGGGTTTGAATTTTTCTCTGACTTGATAAAGGAAAAGGACTGCACTATTGGTCTCTATATATTCTTTGTGGATTTCCCTCTTCCATTATTGTTCCTTTTAAGACAGTTGTGTTTCTAATACTCTTTCTTTGGCTAACTGGTTTGTGAGAGCGTCTTTTATCTTTATGTAGTTCATCATATTTCTAGTTTTTCCTATGTTATCTATCACAGATTTTAGTGCTCTAAGTTTGTTTTATGCAGTTGCAAAATAGGAGGGCCAATTACTTACCACCAAATTTAAAGTTGTTGCATAGTTGGTGGTTTCTTCCAAGTTTTGTCTGATATCTTTGAATTTGTTGTATTCTGAAGTCAGGATGGTGGTTGCATGTTCATGAAGTTTTTGACTATCAGTGACTGCCTGGATTTGTTATTGTTGCATGTCCTCTTTTTCCTGTCGAATATGGTCGAATTGATGTTGAATTTTTGTATTAGCGTTTACCGGAATTTTGACCAGGTCTTTGAATCCTGCCATGGGGTTTTCTGATCCGGATTATTTTCGGCATGAAATGAGAGTGGAGATATAATAAATAAATGAACAGAGATATCACAGATATTCAATAATATAATCGAAATGTATCAAATATGCAACCATAAACAAAGATATACGGTAATACATGATTTCTATTAATGAAATAAATGTACAGAGACTGTAAAAATATAGAGTGAAAGACTCACTAGAATGGTGGTTGCTTATCTCTAAGAAGAGATGTGACAGCTACTCGCATTCAAAAGAAGATGATTACAATGAGGCTTTGAAGGAATTTTTACAATAAACAAGAATTCAAAAAACCCTATATATCCAAAAACCTAACCCTAGGATATGAAGCGCCAAAAGTCATGTGGGCCCCGTTTGTGTAAGTTAGTACATCAACTTCTCGAGGTCGTAACTTTTGCATACGATCTCCATTTTAGGTGTACGATAGCCCATTGGAAAGGTATCTTTGAGGAGATTCATTTTGGTGACTCAATCATGCCTTTGGCTATCATTGAGAAGCTCGATCCAGAAAAAACTTCATTTAGGCCCTCAAAATGGCCCCAGAAGTTAAAACTGCTAAAAATAGTAAATTGCCAAAATTGCCAGAAAATTGTTTTGAGCCAATCAGAGAAGGTTAGTGGCCACCAATATCCATCAAGATCAATCCTCCATCCTTATAAATAAATGGTCTCCATTGCGTTGAGTGCCCGGGGGAGTGGGAAAATCATTTGTTGAATCTGAATCTTGGTGAGGTGCTTGCCTTGTTGGAGACATCACCTACTCGGTTTGTGGAAGGCTATCACAAGCATGTGGATGGAAGGTTTTGACCCTTTTAACCAGTATGGATACATGATATTATTTTTTGCAAAAGGAATATTTACACTTTGCTAAAATCTTGTCAACCTGCTTCTGTTGGATAGAAGGTACTTGGGTCAAGGCTGTAGTGGTTGTAGTATCCTTTTGTTCACCTTTTGAATAGAATGTGAAGAAGCTAAATTTTGTAGTATGAGATACTACCTTGCGGCACTTTTTAGGTGGAACAGTAGTCAGAACTACCTCTGGTATTCTCTAGAGATGACCCCCCAGAGAAACAATGACACAACGAGGTCGAGACTCATAGACAACATGGCGCTTCCACATATATGGTTGGCCCATAAGAACATCACAGACATCCAATGGGGAAACATCACATAATACCTCATCCTTGAAGGGATGGATGTCGTATGAAAATCGACATTGTTGGCTAACACGAATATTTCATCCTTGGCGAAGCCACCTGATGTTGTATGGTTGCGGGTGTGTTGTTGTCGACAATCCCAACTGTTTGACGACATTTGCTGAGATGAGGTTCTTTTGGCTTCCACTATCAACAATAAAATGCAGCGGGGTCCCCTTCACCCACATCTGTGAATGAAAAAGGTGCTCCCCCTCTTCAGGATTTTTTGGTTCTTTTGGTTGAATTGTTGCAGTCGTGATAATAGTAGTGGGGTTTGCGTCGATGATCTATCTTTTACCAGTATTTTCAGAATCAGATTTTGAATCAAGGTTCGGCTCCTTGTCTTTGATCTTGGCCACCAAAGAATGTTTTGAGTGACATTCATCGGTGTTGTTCTAGGGGATTTTGTGGAAATCACACCATTTTTCGGTGTCCTTCTTTGTCTTCCCATGACCCTTGTTTTCCTGTGGCTTGGACTGGTTTTCGGGAAACTGTTTGTTAGGGCCGTATTTTTCATACTTTGGTTTTTGAGGATTTGCAAACCTGAACTCCCATTTGTTCTGGTGCTTAAATTTCTTCTCGATTTTAATAGCATATCGATAAGCAACACCGAGTGATGAGATATGCAGAAAATCCATTTCAGTTTGGATGTATCTGTGTAGGGCCCCATGATATTTTAGAACCAATTGTCGTTCGGAGTCTTTGATACCCAGCTTGGTGTGCAAGGTATGGAAGGTATTGGTGAACTCCATAATTGCTTGTCCCCTCTCTTGCCGTAGGATGGTCCATCTCATGTACCGGTCCTCATAATTTCCAACAGGGTAATAATGTTCCTTTACCGCATCCACACAAAAATCCCAAGTGGGCTCGACCCCATATATTCCAGACTCCTTTGTGGAACTTTTTTCCTAGTAAGTTTGCCACCAATGTTTGACATTGGGGAGAGATTTAAGGAGTGTGAAGGTGATCTTTTCCCTGTCGAAAAAATTATGAATAGAGAAATAAACTTCTAACAGATTTAACCATTTGTCTAGGGAATCCGCATCTATCTGACCTTCAAATACGGGAATATCAAAATTGACCTGTACCTTAAAAGTTGAGGTGCCTCCAAAGTGGATACTTGATGAATATTCTCCTAATGTTATCGATAGGTGTTGAAGGATGTGGGAAAAATTCTTCATCATTTCATCCCTCTATCGCGTGAGAGCTTGCTCAAGCAACAGATTGATAGAATCATCTGCTCTATCGTTTTTATTTTATTCCGCCATTGAGGGTTTATTGGGTGTGCGAGAGAGGTTTTACTTAAGAAAGACAAGCTCAAGACCCAACTTTCTATACTCGAACCTCGTTGGGGACATGCACTAAAAAATGATCAAGAGCAACCTGCTCTGATACCACTAATCCAAATTATTTTTGGCACGAAATGAGAGCGTAGATATAATAAAGAAATGCATAGAGATATCACATATATTCAATAATATAACATAAATGTATCAAATATGAAACCATAAAAACATATATAAATTAATACATGATTTCTATTAATGAAATAAATGTACAGAGACTGTAAAAATACAGAGTGAAAGACTTGCTAGAATGGTGGTAGCTTATCTCTAAGAAGAGATGTGACGGTTACTCGCATTTGCAAGAATATGATTAAAATGAGGCTTTGAAGGCCTTTTTACAATAAAAAGGAATCCCAAAAACCCTAGACATCCAAAAACCTAACCCTAGGATATGAAGTGCCAAAGTCATGTGGGCCCCGTCTGGATAAGTTAGTACATCAACTTCCCGGGGTCGTAACTTTTGCATACGATCTCCATTTTAGGCGTATGATAACCCATTGGAAAGGTATCATTGAGGAGATTCATTTTCAGGGCTCAATAATGCCTTTGGATATCATTAGGAATATTGATCTTGAAAAACATTCATTTAGGCCCTCAAAATGGCCCGAGAACTTAAAACAACTAAAAATAGTAAATTGCCAAAATTGCCAAAAAACTGTTTTGAGCCAGTGGGAGAAGGTGGGTGGCCACCAATATCCACTTGGATCATTTTCATTTTATTCCAATTGCTCGATCCCCAAGTGCTTGTTGACTTCTTCTTTTCACTCTTGTAACATTTTATTTTTCTCATCCTTTATCTTTCACAACTTTCCTACTTCCTTGATAACTTCCTTCTATCTATTAGATGACTCCTTCGCTATAACTTCATATAAGTCGAACAAGTGTTGATCATATACTGTCATCGGGTCAAATTTTGTTTTCATATATGATCTTGATGGGTTGGATGGTCGAGTTGTTTTGATGATGATTCTTGACGACTTCTTCCTCTTACCCTTCTCTGCGGATTTTTTTGAGTGCCCTTATTTATCCTTACCTTGTGTTTTCAGTTGCTGGTGTGAAGATGTCTGGGTCTATTCGACATTTCTTCCTTTGTCTATATTGTTATCTTGTGTCTCCTATGTTTCTTGTTTCAAAGGAGGTTTTTGATCTTGTTTTGGCCCTTTTTCTTTATTCTTATCCTTATCCTTAGTCGGGCTGAGAGGGCGGTTTTCTAGAAGAGTTTCTTTGATGTGATCCTACCCTTGTTGTTGTTTCCCTTCTATTTTTTCTTGTTTCTCTACTTGTTCTATTTGTGGAGGTATGCCTTGCATGATCTCTCCTTTCCTTGGTGTTGAGTCTCATTTTTGAGTCTCATTTTTGTCACCTCCAATTGCCTTATTTTGTCCCATATCCTGACAAATTTTTCCTAATACATATGCACTCTCTGCCTATTTTCCTCAACAGACATGTCCTTTAGAAATTATTGTGTACATGTGAGGTAACTTGTCTTTAATCCTGATTTATGATGATTTATTAATGATTTGGATTGAATATTTGATGTTTAAATCTCTCTAATTACTTTTAATGATCTAAGAAGACCTTATGACAACAACCCCTATTCATGCGATACATGTTTTAGCATTCATCCAATACTCATCTCGTCCAGTACCAATGTTGTGCTCGTTCGGTACTAATGATGTGCTCGTCCGGTACCTATTTATGTGCCCATATGGTACCAAATATAATTTGAAATTTTGGCATGCTTCTAGAGGAAAATTGGGGAGACAGGTTTTGTCCAGAGAAACACCTACATGTGGACAAATGTGCTAGAATTCACCCATATCACATGTGTTGACTTCCAGCTTAGGGGGAATGATTCTGCAAAAAATAGCAATTATCTAAAACTACCAACTTGCACCTTGATTGTTGTGCAGATGGCATCAGATCTAGAAATTATACGAAATGGGTTTTGTCTAGAATGTGGAAAATTGAGTAACACATGATAACTTTTCAAAAATTCGAATTGTTTTAGAAGATATGGATGGATCTCTAACTCGAATCAACCCAAATTGATGAAAAACCCGGATTTTTGGGATTTATCCTAAAATTGTTAAAAATGTTTTCTAAGGTTGGGGATTCAGTTTCATCCATTCCTCCATGGATTTTATGTATAAATAATACCTTATAGGTATGAGGAAGAGAGAATTCCATATATTGTTATGTTGATGTATTGGCTTGTGAACATATATTTTCTATAAGTCTCTTTGTTGGAAAGTAATATAAATTATAGTTGTTGATCTTGTCCATTTTTGGAACCTACTATCCTGTGAGTTTTTCCAGATTCCATGTTGGAATCGGTAAGGGTCCATTGTTCAAACATGGTAAGCTTGTTGTTAAAATATAGCTTAGAATTTATTCATGTACATGTTTGTTTTATTCATGTACCTATGTAATGCTTGTTGTTAGCTTGAATTATTATCTGAATTAGAAATATTATAATTGTAAGTGGTCGAGTGTGAGTAGTTTTCAATGTGTTATTGATAGCAAAACAAATTTGGTGCACCATAGTTTTATGTAACGAACCTCCTCATTACGACGACAAACCTCTTATAACAAGTGCACAATTTCTTTTTTGTGTGTGTGTGCGTGTGTACAAGGATAATAAATACATTCAACTCTGCGTCACCATACGATGATGAACATGATGCATGCAATGCGATGAAAAAAAAAATATCTAAGATGCACATAAACCTCTACAAGCAATGAACGACAATCAATCGACAAATATTAAGACTGACTACCCATCTGTCCTACCTTGCAATGGTTAGGACCTCCAAGACACATAAGAAACGCTCAAGCCCAGGTTCCCATCGATTTTAACCATTTAAGGTCTCAGGGATGGAAACTATTCTGAGGAACATGGAGGTGTCTACATCCCGCCCGACACAAGCAGACCAAGCCTACGAAGCTAATGACAAAGAAAAAACCATCAATATCGCAATTAACAAAGTTATCTCGTCAAGGAAAATTCCAAAGGTGAATCATGGTTAACTCATTAAATTACTCACTAATATTACTGTATTTCATTGGAAGTGCATCTTTAATCAAATTACAAGATATCGACAATTAATGTAACAAGCAAGGCATTTATCATGACAATAATACAACCTTTAATATAACAGCTAACATGGTTATCTACATTAAGGCTAAGGCATTAGTGAGACATTATTAACCCCTTAATTCATTAAATTACTCACCACTTAAAAGTCATTAAGAAGCTACTATTCTCCCTTCTTATACCAACTTAATGAGATATTAAATTCCAAAAGTAAATCTAGCCATAATCCCTTTTTATTATTATAAATACAACCCAAGGGTCTTGAAAAATCCCCTCTTCTCAGTAATAAGTTATAATTAAAGGAAACCAAATTTACATGAACGCTTGTAAGTTGCCAAAAGATAAATCTAAGGGAACTCTATGACACCATTCCTTAATTTAAGGTTGACATCCAGGTAGGCATGAATTCCTTAGTGCACAATATCATATTATTAAAATATATCAACACGATTCTAAGTGAGGAAGGATTAAATGAGAGAGAGTAACAATTTCTTCTCACCCACTCTCTCTCTATAAGTCCAAGTGTCACAATTTTGGATCTGGCCATTATTAAAACAATATCCTCACTATAATTAAACCATATCCAATTTGTAATAGAATGATATTCAATTAGTAATGAGACAATACTCAATTTATATTAAAACCACGTTCAATTTATATTATAACAATACCCACTACACCAATACCCACTAAACAATTATAAAAACAAAACACAATTACATTAAAACCATACCCGCTAACAATTTATATTAAGACTAAATTCTTCTTATCCCAATTAGAAATTTAACTAGAATTAAATGAAGGGACAAAGAACTGTATTAAGTTAACTGAGAACAATTCAGCTATTAAGACTAATAATCATAAATACGCCTTAACTCAATTCTACCATCAACTTTAACACGGAACTATTAAACAAGAAGGAAAATTCAATGACTAATATGTCAATCAATTCAACCATTGTATTATTGTTATAATCACCAATAAAGGGGGTACGATAGTTAGGTTAATTACAGTTGTAGTCACCAAATTAAATTCAGGAACTACTATAAAAAACCATGCCACTGTTTTCTCTGTAATTCCATAAAACCACACAGAAACCTCCATTTCCCTTAAAGGTCACTTCCATCCTGACATCTCACAGGTGGACAGGCTGGAGGCCTTGCTCATTCAGGCCATCAGAAGATTAAATTATAGCTCAGGTTTGGAAACCATACATGGTCTGAGTAAAACGCAATCAATTAAATGTATAAAAACAAATTTGCAAGCCTTCAAAGCATAACGCACAAGTATAGTAGTTTTTAATGGTTAAGATGTAGGAATGTCTTCAGTAGGGAACACACATAGTCAAAGCACAAAGATATAGGAATAAATAATTAAAAAAAAGTGTAAGACGCTAACAGTTGCGGGTTCGGATGGCTATGTGTATCCTCCACAGAGTCGTAGGGATATACAAATCCAAAAAAAACGCAGACATAGTGGTCAAATTTGCGTGGGTATCCTCCCCAATCGTGGAGAAATGCAAACAGAAAACACAGAGATATAAAAACTAAAATTTCAGAGATCAGAGTGGCTGAAAACCGTGTGGGTATCTGATATTGGGCCAACGTTCATCAATGCCAATGACCACACCAAGCATACAACTGAGGACAAGTACACATATCAAGCACCAAGTCCCAAGGTGCCAAGGGAGAGCTCATGTGGAGGCATAGTAGTGCACAAGAAACACAACCCAGAAACACAAGATTCAACTCCACCAATTCGCTTGGAATTACCACCCAAAAAACACATATATATATACCAACAAAGACGCAGAGAAGGGTGTTGAAACACAGTCAACGAATTAAAGAAGATTAAAAAAAATTGTTGGTACCATCGCTATCAATCAATGTGTTTTTTTTTTTCTTTTCTTAAATACAAACGTTGGTGGTACATCTACGACTTGCAATCCCCAAAAAGACTAACAACAGAGCCGATTGGATAAATCCACAACGTTGTTATGATTCTCTCCAACAGTGGCATCTACAATTTAGGATAATGCTATCTAACTATAAGGTCCATAAATATAAATGATGAATATGCAGATAATGCATAAAAATGTTATCTGGAACGCTATCATAAAGAAATAGATTGTAGCCTAGGATGATAGGTTGGTAGTTTGAAAAGTGAGAAAATCAAGGGTAAGTTCATCGGGTATTTTCATCAATGAAAGGCATTAAAATGTAGAGGATAAGATTCGGTTGCAAAAGGGATAACCATACATAAAGGAAAACCAGTGCTAGAATGCGCAATGACCATCAACCAACCAAAGACAATCAACAGAAGTAGTCGTTTAATACCATGGATGTAATGGATAAAGTATAAATTAATGTTTTGTTTCATCCGTTACCGAATTACAACAGTTGGGTTAACGTTTTTACAACAATACAATTATAATCACCGAAGTAAATAAAAATGAATTCTACTCTACCCAATTAAATGTGCATATCGTTGCCTTATCGCCCGCCTTGAATGACGTCTCGTGCTCTGTGCCTCTCCCGCTCGTCGACTGCTGAGACTACACTGGTACCTCCCAACCAATCGCTAGGGGTACTCTGCTTACCCCTTAGCCCCCTAAGACGCAAAGGGGCCACACACTATCCAGATGGTACGTCTATCTCCCAGCTCGCCTTGCAAGGCCGAGATGCCACTCCTATCCAATATGGGAAAGCCCAACTGCCCACAAGTAATCAGTCAAGTCACAAATCTGATAGCGTAACGTTACGCTAACATCCAATCCCCTTCTTCCTCCTCCTTCCTCTCTTTTATAGAGTTTTAGAACTTCCTACTTTCCCCAAATTTCATTTACTTTAAGTTTTAATAAAATCTTCTAAATATTCTCTTTCGTACAAGTGTCATTCATCCCCCACATTTCTCCACTAACTAATTTCTTTAATTTATTAAATTGTCTTATTTCCCTCACCCACCTAGAGTTACTCCTATTTTTACTCCTAGGTGTCTCTAGATTCCCTTACAGGTTTTAAATACTTTCCCTAAAATGATGTTGTTAATTTAGTTCAATTTAGAAGGTTCTTTATTGCGGATTCTTTACTAAGTTGACCTCGCTTTTTACCATAAGTTCCCTTCTTTCCCTTATTATGTTTCCTCCATTCCTTAGTTTCCTAATTTTTATTATTCCCTTCTTTCCCCTTTTTATTAGAGCCAAAATGGCAGTTGCGCTATTTACTCTTTTCCTTTTATTAAGAATTTAATATCTTTTACACTTTCACAAGTTAAACAATTCAATTCTTCTTTACAATTTTAAATCCACCGATTTTAATTAAATTCTTACTCTCTTCATTTTACCCCAAAATTTTTATGAAGACTAAAACTATTACTTAAGTGTTTTTTTTAGTTTAATTTTAATTTTTTATTTTTATAGGGTATTTTTCTTAAGGTTAGACAAAATTTTACCCCTAGAGAAGTTTTAGACTTAGGAATTAGATTATGAACAGGGTGACATTTAATTAAGGGAGTTTTTTAAGAAATTCTTAAGGTGTTAAATGTCTTAAGGCCATCTAGGTTTGTTCCTTCATCATCATCTATGTGACGTGCCCTTTAGGATGCACCACGTGCTCCAAGGGTGCCACTTGCCTCGTTTGTTTCTTTTGTGTGATGTTCCCTTCAGGATGCACCACGTGCTCCAAGGGTGCCACTCACCTCTTTTGTTTCTTTTGCGTGACGTGCCCTTCAGGATGCACCACGTGCTCCAAGGGTGCCACTCACCTCTTGACTGATTGGTAGACATCAATAATCCCTAGAGTCAACACTCCACCAGGTGAACTTGTGGGAGACTAAGGGCTTCTAAGGAATAATGCCCTCGCCTTATTGAGCGCCCCCTAGAACCATCATGAGCGACTATTGCAGTCTTCCCTCATGGCAACATGGGTCCTCTCAAACTAGGTAATCGTTAACCTACATTTCAAGCCACGACGAGAGTGCTAGTAGGCTGTGGTAGGGTTGTTGTCCACACGTCTCCCTCAACCTCTCTAGTAGTCATGTGTGTGGCCCCTTTACTCCATATGTGAGCCTATTCGGCAAGCTATCGTTATCCTGCATCATCAACAACCATGTCAGAACATGTCCACATCATATCATCTAATCAAATGTACAAAAATCACAGTAAAACAATAAAACCCCAATAGCACACTTCCTGACTCGATCTGGAGTCCAAGGGTTCCGTCGATGCCTCTGCATCCTCAGGGTCCAAAACCCTGCACACTCAGTAAAACTGAGTCAATAGCACCTATCTTTGTCAATGCAGTAAAACATAATGTCATCTATCATAATGCATCATAATCAAGGACAAATGTTTTAATATCATAATAGTCTAGATCACTTGCAAGCAAGTGTCCTCAAAGAATAAGTTTTCTCAGTGCTACAGAGAGGAATGTTACATACACCCCCTCTTGGTCTAAACTTCGTCCCAAAGTTTCATAGTATAAATTCCGAAATAAGTGTATCACAGTATCATAAGTCTATCTATCAAACAAAAATGGAAACTGTTGGCGCATATCATATGCGTCCTCCCAGGTCATCGAGTGCACTATAATTGTCCCACTGGACCTTGATCTGGGCTACCGTTCGACGTCGTAGTTGTCGAAGGCGATCATCTAAGATGTATACCGGCTCATCCGTGAGCGCTCCCTTGTCCGATACCTACAAGGAAATCAGGTCAATAACATGCGTAGGATCATTGATATAATGTCTCAAAACAGATACATGAAAAACATCGTGCATACGCCTCAACGAATCAGCCAAGGCTAGTCGATAGGCCACATGCCCCTTTCTCTCCACAATCTTGAAAGGTCCCACAAACCTAGGAGAGAGTTTATCTCCCTTTCTAAACTTGATCGAACTCTTATGCGGTTGAAACTGCAAGAAAACTCAATTGATGACCTCATAACTACGGTCGACTCGGTGCGCATCGACATAACTCCGTTGTCGATCCTGCGCTCCTTTAATCCTTTTTCTTATGGTTTGCATTTGCTCTTCCATTTCTTGGATCGCTTCTAGTCCCACCAGGAACCTATCCTCAAGCCGATCCCAACTCAAGGGTGTCTAACACGGTCTCCCGTAAAGAAACTCGAAAGGCCCCATCTTGATGGTGCTCTGGTAACTATTGTTGTAAGCGAACTCCACTAGTGGCAAGAATTCTTCCCAATGCTTTTTTTGGTCCATTATGTACATGCACAACATGTCCTCCAAGTTTTGGTTCATTCGTTCGGTCTGTCCATCAGTATCTGGGTGATACGCAGTACTAAAGTTAAGTTGGGTTCCCAAGGCCTCTTGGAAACACGTCCAAAATCATCCAGTAAACACTGATCCTCGATCGAAGATAATCCTCTTAGGCACACCATGCAGCCTCACAATCTCACTGATGAAAACTCTAGAAATGTCATGTGACTGATACATTGTACGCACAGGAATAAAGTGAGCACTCTTCATCAGAGTGTCTACTACTACAAAAATCGAGTCGTGTCTCCTTGCTGTCAGTGGCAATCCAACAATAAAATCCATCGAAATGACCTCCCATTTCGATTTTGGAATGGAATGTGGTTGTAGTAATCATGTTGGGTGTCTATGTTCAGCCTTTACCTGCTGACACTCCAGACACCTAGCCACATAGTTAACTATGTCGGCCTTCATTCCCCTCCAGAAGAATAAGGGTTTAATATCTTCCCTCATCTTCGTGACTCCCAGGTGAGCCATGTAAACTGCTCTATGAGCCTCGCTTAGGATCAACACCCTCAACTCATCATTTGGAGGTATGTAAATCTGACCTTTAAACCTCAATAACCCATCGCTATCAAATGAAAATCCCTCATATCGTGGTACCATCATTGTTTTTTGTACAATAAAACCCTCGACCTCTTTGTACCAATTGTCATCATGCTGTAAAGTTAGAATATTTTCTTGTAGATTCGTCTGAAGAGGCAACACCGAAAAGATGTGTGGCCTCCAACTCAAAGCATCCACCACTCAGTTCATTGTTCCCCTTATGTAAGTAATCTCAAAGTCGTACTCACTAAGCAATTCCGACCATCATCGTTGTCATGCGTTCAGGTCGCTTTGCGTAAAAATGTGTTGTAGTCCACAATGATCAGTCTTTAGTTCAAATTTTCATCCAACAAGGTAGTGTCTCTAAACCTTCAAGGCATATATGATGGCTAATAACTCCAAATCATGCATCGCGTAGTTCTCCTCATGCCTTCTCAGTTTCCTCGAAATGTAAGCAATCACTCATCCGCCTTGCATCAAGACTCCGCCTAAGCCTTCCTTGGATGCGTCTGTGCATACCAAGAAGTCTGTGTCCATGTCAGGGACCTTTAGTATCAGTTCTGTCGTCAACAACTCTTTAAGCCTCCAAAATGATTCTGTGCATTTCTCGGTCCAAACAAACTTCTTGTTTTTCTTTTGCAATTCTATGATCAGATTTGCTATCTTCGAAAATCCCTCGACAAACCATCGATAGTATCCTGCTAAACCCATAAAGCTATGCACTTCTTCGACACTCGTCAGCGCAAGCCATTTCATAATAGCCTCAATCTTGGTTGGATCCACGACGATACCTTCGCCGGAGATGACATGCCCTAAGTAGTGAATCCTCGATTGATAAAAAGAGCATTTGGACAACTTCCCATACAATTTGTGCACTTGCAGACACTATAGTACCAAGCACAAGTGCTCGTCATGCTCCTCCGTCATACGAGAGTAAATCAAAATATCATTAATGAACACTTGGATGAACTTGTCCAAGTACTCACAGAACACCCCGTTCATCAAACTCATAAATACTCTTGGGGCGTTTGTCAGTCCAAACGGTAAAATAGTAAACTCGTAATGTCCAAACCTCATCTTAAAGGCATTCTTGGGGACGTCATCCTCCTTGATCCGCAACTGGTGACACCCTTATCGCAAATCGATCTTGGAGAACACCGTCACACCCTTCATTTGATTGAACAAATCATCAATTCTTGAAAAGGGATATTGATTCTTGATCGTGGCCTTGTTCAGTTGATGGTAGTCAATGCAAAGCCTCCATGATCCATCCTTCTTTCATATGAAAATAACCGGTGCACCCCACAACGACACACTAGGACGTATCAGTCCCAAGTCTAGCAACTCCTTCAGTTTCATTTTCAACTCTTGCAACTCTAGGGTCAACATCCAATAAGGCATTCTGGCTATCGATTCGGTCCCCAGTTTCAGGTCTATGGTAAACTCCAATTCCCTTTCTGGCGGAATCCCAGGTAACTTCTTTGGAAATACGTCTGCAAACTCCTTCACCACCAGAAGGTTTTCTAAACCTTTCGCTACTCCCTTTTCATTTAACGCAAGGATCGCATAAAGCTTGCACCCCTTGCGCATACTCTTTCATAACTGTAAGGAAGAGATGAACCTCAGGGAAAATCCCTGGTTCCATCCTACAATCACATGTCTCTATCCCTCGTCATCGATCAAGATCAATTGTTTCATCTTACAATTGAGTATCACCTCATGCGACTCCAACCAATCCATACCAATCATGACATCATAAGATCCTAAGATCGTGAAATATAGGTTTTCCCTTGTGACAAACTCTCCCAGGTTAAGGGCACAACCCGTAACCTTTCCTCCAACCTTCTGTTTGTCTCTCGAAGCCATCTCTACAAAGCTAAACTCGTCATGTTCGACTGCCTTTACCTTAATCCTTTTGAGTGTTGCACCAGAAATGAAAATCTTGGTAGCACCAGGATCTATCAAAATACTAAGGGTCTGGTCAGCGACAGTACCTGTTGTCTCGAGCACAGTCGACTGGCACTCTACTTGGCAGTTATTCACTGCTGCATGAATCTGATGGGCTTTGCCCATATCTCCCACGATAGTGGGTCCGGCTGATCCGGACACTCTGGTCCTCTCCATAAGACATTCATGATGGTAGTGTGGCTCCCCACATGCCCAACACCCCTTCTTCGGCCCAGTAGTCCTAGTACCCGAAGTAGAAGATGACGGCCCACCGGCCTGGAACCCTGGTCTATTCTGCTGAACAAGACTAAACTGCTGCTACTGTGGGTGAAGCTGTTGCTGATGATGTGGTCCCTGATAAGGTGTCCGCTACTGAGGAGGTAGTCGTCAGGGTGTAGTGAAAGTGGACCCCCTCTGGAAGCCATGATATCCCGACGTATGTCTCGCTGGTGTCTGGTGTTGCTGGGTTCCAGATGCAACCTGCCCTGCTGGTCTCGCTAGAGACCTTGTCTAACCCCCACTGATAAGCTTCTCTTCTGCTATGAGGGCCTTCTGTATGACATCGTGCAAGGTTTGAGGCATCTAAATACTAACCTTTTCACGTAGACTATCGTTAAGGCCGAACACAAACCTGTTGATTAAGGTGTGGAGCATATCGGAGAAGCTCCATAAAACGTGCCTCATACTCAGGCACCGTACGACCTCCTTGTCATAAGGCGTTGAACTCATTGAGATGACGCTCAATGAATTCCTCAGAAAGGTACCTCTCTCAGAACCATTCCTCAAACAGTTCCCATGACATGTCTTCGACGACCATGTTCAGCTGCGGCAGGAGTGTCTTCCACCATACAAGAGCGCTCCCCTTCAATTGAAAAACCACCATGTGGACCTTCATGTTGGAGGTATAATCACGAAGTGCGAATCACATCGCCATGTTATTCAACCATGCCTTGGTGGCTGCGCGATCCGGGGCACCAAAGAACTTAGGAAATTTGACTTTCTCGAGTTCACAGTGAATGTTACCGGTAACAGCCAATGCATGCGGCAGAACCTCAGCGGGTGTCAGTGCCCTGGCCTCATCTCTGTCCAAATGGATGATCAGTGCCTCGAGCATGCGCTGAAAGGATCTCATCATCCCGACTACATCACCAACTGCTATCTTCTCCTATACGAGAACCTTCTCATCTCCCTGGGGGTTAGACTGCTCAGGCATGGATGCTATTGGAGGCGTCACGCCCCCTCCCCTAGAACCCCGTCGTCTGCCTCCACGACGTCCTCTAACCATGATTACCTACACGCACACAATCAACTCGATTAGCAACAATATAATCATATCATGTCAACAAAATTTGTAGCCATCCCAAGTCGCGGGTCAAACTCACTCTGATACCATATGTAACGAACCTCCTCGTTATGACGACAAACCTATTAAAACAACTTTACATTTTTTTTGTTTTTTTTTTTTAAAGTGTGTACAAGGATAATAAATACATTTGACTCTGCGTCGCCATACGACGAGGAACATGATGCATACAATGCGATGAAAAAAAAAAGATCTATGACACACATAAACCTCTGCAAGCAATGAACGACAATCAATCGACAAATATTAAGACTAACTACCCATCCGTCCTACCCTGCAATGGTTAGGACCTCCAAGAAACATAAGCAATGCACAAGCCCAGGTTCCCATCGATTTTAACCATTTAAGGTCTCAGGGCTGGCGACTATTCTAAGGAACATGGAGGTGTCTACATCCCACTCGACACAATCAGACCAAGCCTACGAAGCTAATGACAAAGAAAAAACCATCAATATCGCAATTAACAAAGTTATATCGTCAAGGAAAATTCCAAAGGTGAATCATGGTTAACTCATTAAATTACTCACTACTACTATCGTATTGCATTGGAAGTGTATATTTAATCAAATTACAAGATATCGACAATTAATGTAACAAGTAAGGCATTTATCATGACAATATACAACCTTTAATATAACAACTAACATGGTTATCTACATTAAGGCTAAGGTATTAGTGAGACATTATTAACCCCTTAATTCATTAAATTAGTCACCACTTAAAAGTCATTAAGAAGCTACTATTCTCCCTTCTTATACCAATTTAATGAGATATTAAATTCCAAAAGTAAATCTAGCCATAATCCCTTTTTATTATTATAAATACAACCCAAGGGTCTTGAACAATCCCCTCTTCTTAGTAATAGGTTATAATTAAAGGAAACCAAATTTACATGAACGCTTGTAAGTTGCCAAAAGATAAATCTAAGGGAACTCTATAACACCATTCCTTAATTTAAGGTTAGCATCCAGATAGGCCTGAATTCTTTAGTGTGAAATATCATATTATTAAAATAGATCAACACGATGCTAAGTGAGGAAGGATTAAATGAGAGAGAGTAACGATTTCTTCTCACCCACTCTCTCTCTATAAGTCCAAGTGTCACAATTTTGGATCTGGCCATTATTAAAACAATATCCCCATTATAATTAAACCATATACGATTTGTAATAGAATGATATTCAATTAGTAATGAGAGAATACTCAGTTTATATTAAATCCATGTTCAATTTATATTAGAACAATACCCACCACGTCAATACCCACTAAACAATTATAAAAACAAAACACAATTACATTAAAACCATACCCGCTAACAATTTATATTAAGACTAAATTCTTCTTATCCCAATTAGAAATTTAACTAGAATTAAATGAAGGGATAAGGAACTGTATTAAGTTAACTGAGAACAATTCATCTATTAAAACTAATAATCATAAATACACCTTAACTCAATTCTACCATCACCTTTAACACGAAACTATTAAACAAGAAGGAAGATTCAATGACTAATATGTCAATCAATTCAACCATTGTATTACTGTTATAATCACCAATAAAGGGGGTATTATAGTTAGGTTAATTACAGTTGTAGTCACCAAATTAAATTCAGGAACTACTATAAAAATCCATGCCACTGTTTGCTTGGTAATTCCATAAAACCACACAGAAACCGCCACTGCCCTTAAAGGTCGCTTCCATCTTGACATCTCACAGGTGGACAGGCTGGAGGCCTTGCTCATTTGGGCCATCAGAAGGTTAAATTACAGCTCAGGTTTGGAAATCATACACGGTCCGAGTAAAACGCAATCAATTAAATGTATAAAAACAAATTTGCAAGCCTTCAAAGAATAACTTACATGTATAATGGTTTTAATGGTTAAGATGCAGGAATGTCTTCCGTGCGGAATGCACACAGTCAGAGCATGAAGATGTAGGAATAAATAATTAAAACAAATGGTAAGACACTAATAGTTGCAGGTTTGGATGGCTGTGTGTATCCTCCAAAAAGTCAAAGGGATATACAACTCCAAAAAAAATGCAGACATAGTCGTCGAATTCGCGTGGGTATCCTCCCCAATCGTGGAGAAATGCAAACACAAAACATAGAGATATAAAAACCAAAATTGCAAAGATCAAAGTGGTTGAAAACCATGTGGGTATCTGATATTGGGCCAACATTCATCAATGCCAATGACCACACCAACCATACAACTGAGGACAAGCACACGTATCAAGCACCAAGTGACAAGGTGCCAAGGGAGATCTCATGTGGAGGCATAGTAGTGAACAGGAAACACAACCCAGAAATGCAAGATTTAACTCCACCAATTCTCTTGGAATTACCACCCAAAAAATGCAGAGATATACCAAAAAAGACGTAGAGAAGGGTGTTGAAACACAGTTAACGAATTAAAGTGGATTAAAAAAAATTGTCGGTACCATCGCTATCAATCAATATGATTTTTTTTTTCTTTTCTTAAATACAAACGTTGGTGGTACATCTACGACTTGTAGTCCCCAAAAAGACTAACAACAGAGCCAATCGAATAAATCCACAATGTTGTTATTATTCTCTCCAATAGTGGCATCTACAATTTAGGATAATGCTATCTAACTATAAGGTCCATAAATATAAATGATGAATATGCAGATAACGCATAAAAATGTTATCTAGAACGCTATCATAAAGAAATAGATTGTAGCCTAGGATGATAGGTTGGCAGTTTGAAAAGTGAGAAAACCAAGGGTAAGTTCGTCGGGTATTTTCGTCAATGAAAGACATTAAAATTAAGAGGATAAGATTCGGTTGCGGAAGGGATAACCATACATAAATGCAAACTAGCACTAGAATGTGCAATGACCATCAACCAACCAAAGACAATCAACATAAGTAGTCGTTTAATGCTATGGATGTAATGGATAAAGTATAAATTGATTTTTTGTTTCATCTGTTACTGAATTACAACAGCTGGGTTAACGTTTTTACAACAATACAATTATAATCGCCAAAGTAAATAAAAATGCATTCTACTCTACCCAAATAAATGATCATATCGTTACCTTATCACCCGCCTTGAATGACGTCCCATGCTCTGTGCCGCTCCCGCTCACCGACCGTCGAGACTACACCGGTACCTCCCAGCCAATCACTAGGGGTACTCTGCTTCCCCCTTAGCCCCCCGAGCCACAAAGGGGCCACACACTATCCAGATGGTA
>JZKD02S2443000.1:143811-167921 GCA_000966675.3 Picea glauca
AAAGAAGAGATTCATCTCTAAAAACTTGGATAAGAAACGAGTTAATCATCTTGGGATGTATTCTTTTATGTGTTCCTCTCTTCAAATGGGATCTAAACTATGCTTATATCATTTTTATTTTAAAGGTAATCTAGCTAGGCGGCCTATTAGTCAAATTCATTATGAAAACTCTTGGACACTATCCTATAATCATATTAGAGTCACATCTATCCCTTTCTCCTAATTATTATCCACAACAGATTAGATAAGACTTAACCTCAAATCACTAACAGATCTAATCTATTACTCATGACTCCACTTTTCCATCATAACTACTTTGCCATGGGTAAGAAGTGTGAAGCAGAGGCCATGAGGTTTATATTGTATAGAAGGTTACTTAAAAGAGAACTTAAGGAGATAAAGAAGGGTGGAACTTCAGGGAGTGCTTGATCGAGTGAGAAGTACCATCAATTTTGAAATTTTGAAGATCATTGTTGCATGAAGACATGCAATGGATAAGGCATGGGGGAAATGCTGAGCCTCATTTTTTTCACCTCCAATTGTGTTATTGTATCCCATATCCTGACCAATTTTGCATAATACATATGCTCTCTATGCCTATTTTCCTCAACAGACATGTCCTTTAGAAATTATTTTGTCATATGAGGTAACTTGTGTTGAATCATGATTTATGATGATTTATTAATTATTTGGATTGAATATTTTATGTTTAAATCTCTCTAATTACTTTGAATTATCTAAGTAGGCCTTATGAAAACAACCCCTATTCATCTGGTACATGTTTCGACATTCATCTAGTACTCATCTCGTCTTGTACCAATGTTGTTCTCGTCCAGTACCTATTTCTGTGCTCGTCCGGTACCATATATAATTCGAAATTTTGGAATGCTTCTAGAGGAAAATCGGGGAGATAGGTTTTGTCCAGAGCGACATCTACATGTGGTTTCGTGGGGAAGAATTCACCCATATCACATGTGTGGACCTCCATATTAGGGGGAATGATTATGCAAAAATTAGCAAAAATCTCAAACTGCCAACTTGTGCCTCGATTTTCATGCAGATGGCATCAGATCTAGAAATTATACGAAATGGGTTTTGTCTAGAATGTTGAAAATTGAGTATTATGAGGGAACTTTTCAAAAATTTGAATTGTTTTAGAAGATATGGGTGGATCTCTAACTCGAATATACCCAAATTGATGAAAAACCTAGATTTTCGAGATTTATCCTGAAATTGTAAAAAGTGTTTTCTGAGGTTGGGGATTCAGTTTCATCCATTCCTCCATGGATTTTATGTATAAATAAGACCTCATAGGTTTGAGGAAGATAGAATTCCATATATTGTTATGTTGATGTATTGTCTTGTGAACATATATTTTCTATAACTCTCTTTGCTAGAAAGTAATATGAATTACAGTTGTTCATCTTGTGCACTTTTGGAACCTACTATCCTGTGAGTTCTTCCAGCTTCCATGTTGGAATCGGTAAGGTCCCACAATTCTAACGTGGTAATCTTTTTGTAAAATATAGCTTAGTTTTTATTCTTGTACATGTTTGTTTTATTCATGTACCTATGTAATGCTTGTTGTTAGCTTGATTTATTATCTAAAATAGAAATATTCTGATTATAAATGGTGAAGTGTGAGTAGTGTTCAGTGTGTTATTTCTAGTATAACAAATCTGGTGCACCATAGTTTTAGGAATTTTATTTATCTTTTTGTCAGAAATACGCATGACAAGATAAGTTTAACAATTTTTGAAGTGTGATTATTTACATTCATGAATCTGAGTTAATTTTTAGAATTTGTTGAGAGTTGTAAGATGTGTTAGCCAAGGAGTCATTCAAGAATTCCATCTCTTGTATTACATGAACCAATAAATAGATTTTGCTCCTAGTATATAAGCCAGATAGTTCTTTTTCAAGGCTGCAATATTTGATTGAATGTGAGGAATTAAATAGGAATTTATTTCAAAATGTGTTATTACAAGAACAAATTGAGTGTCCATTCTTCACATTACATGAGCTAACAAATGGAACATCTAATTAAAACCTTTGTTTCCTATGTAGGAATGAAATATCTTTTCATAATTTTCATGTTGCATTGATTTACTTTCTAAATGTCATTGGTTTGAAGAAGTGTGAAAAATTAGATAGGGATTGCTTGCAGGTTATTATTGAATTAAGTTGTTATAGCAAATGAGATTAGAATCCATCTTTAACCTTCATAAGCCAGTAAATGAACAATATTGTTGACTTGTAAGAGAGTCTTTGGAGTGCATGGATTTGTTAGATTAAATGCTTTAGTGTTTGTTTTTATTTTTCAAACTTAGGGACAAGTTGGATCTCCATCTTTCACCATACACGAGCCTTTAATGAAGTATTCTACCACAACTAGATTTTTCTTCCAGAATTGATTAAACTACATATTGCAAACTCAAGCACAATCAAGACCTCCATCTCTAAACCTACAGGAACCTATAATGGAGTGCTTTACTCTGCCTGGTATTTCTTCTAGGATTGATTGAGTTTTCTTTTAAATATGCATAGTTTTAATTGTTGTTAGTGTAGTTGCTCCAGGAGATCAAGTCAAAGAATATATTTCTACTTCATGATCCTATAATGAACATAATAGTCACATGAGCAAGAGTTTGAATCATATTTTTTGTATGATCTTTACTTTCCATCTTTTGAATTGTGTGAAGAGTGTTATTTTTAAAAGTGTGTGTTGGTTTCTAAATGGTTTTCTGATCTAATCTATACTATATAGACATAGGAACCTATCTATTATCATCACATATATTGCACCAACTCTATTGATTACGAATCTCGGTCGATAATTTATGTTTGGTAATATATTATGCATATAATTGAAACAACACCTGGTTCATGAATGTCGACTTCCTAGGGGATGACCTGTTGTTGTTTAGTTTCAGTTAGGTGAACCGATTGTTTCAACGCTTCTGGGATCGACTCATGTTCCTTTGGTTTGGAAATTTCAATTTCTTCATCAACCAGCGTGGTTGGCTAATGAGACTTGGTCACTTCTGAAGAGTACTTAATAATGAGTTGTCTTTTCTTCTTCTTCTATCGTCGTTCTTCAACTATTTCTACTGGTTCGATTGGTGGAGATTATCTTGTTAAATCAATTGTCAGGTGAGTCATTATTTTCTTACTTGGGGCCAAATTTTTCTTGATTTCTAATTCTGTGTCGGTCTTTTTTATCCATGTTGGGGTAACAATATTGTTCTGGATATCAAGGATATTTTTATTCTTTTTCCCCCTTGTTTTGATTTTTCAAATCTTCGCTTTGATTTTCTTTGCTTTTTCTTTTTTTTTATTTATATTTTTCCATATCCTCCTTCATTCTCGGGATGACCAATGAGCCTAAAATTTTATTCATTATCATCATCTCTTGTCAAGTACGCTTCTTCGATTGCTTGATATTTTTAGAATTTTTAATTGTGATACTTGACAAATTCTCTTGGATTATTGGGTCATCTAAATTGATTCCTTCGGAGGACTGAAATATTTCCCTCCATATATGCTCTGTGTCGAATGCTATTTCCTCAACTTATACTTCCTTTTCCCTTTATATTTATTTTCTAGTTGTTTTTGTTTTCAGGTGAGGGCCTTGGAAGGACAATTATTGTCGTTTATAGAACTTACACAAAGGGGATAGTGTATAGTTATGCTTCTCTTTCCTCTTCCTAATCTGCGTTGGTAAGAGGGAGTACCATTGGGAAGCCTCGATGAATGATTTTGGGGGGAATATTGTTGGCGCAAGATTTATCAGAACAGGGTCCTCAGGTTACCAAAAAAAGGTATCGAGTAGTCTAGAATGTTGGAATTTTCATCTCCTATGAAGAGAATAAGTCTCACCCGAAGTGCTGCTGAGACAAATGGATAGGGAAGGGAAAAGAGAATTCTTAGGTGGGTTCACAGAACCTTCAAGATTCATCCTGATTTTGTGCAAGACATAAAACTAGAAAACAGATATAAACTCATATTCACAAGAACTGAAACTACCTAAGTTGCGTAAAAGCATTCAAACACAGAGACATCATGTGGAACTCATGAACTATAAAGAAGTATTGTAAAGATACAATGCATAAGGATAAACAAAGAAAGACACAACATATTTTGAAATTTTGGATCCTTCTTCATATATTAACTTCAGGTATTTCTCAATTACAATCTCAGATATACACAGTACCGCTTTGTTACATACTCTTGGCTCTAGACCCATGTTGCAGAGCTCTAATTCTTAGAATGGTATATAGATTACATTACAGAACTCAAAACCTGTCTTCTCAACATTATACAACAACAACTATGACATCAACCTAGCAGTAAGGGAAGAATCAGACCAAACCCTTTTACAATCATGATTCAACAACCATTTTACAATCATATTCATCCCTATATATAAGCTAAGTCGTGTCTTTTGGATTTTCCTTTCACACTTTCTTGTTCTGTTGCAACCGCTTTTTCTTTGCTGGTGTTACGTTGTCCTTTTCGCAACTGATTTATGTTGCTTCTCCTTGCTCTGTTGTCCAGCTTCTTTTGTAGCTTGTGCAACTCATACTAGGCCAAACCTAGGACTATAGTCCTTCTTGTGCAACTTCTTATCCAAAAAACTAAGGGCCCAATAAGCTCTTACCACAAACCTTGACTCTCCCTTGAGTCAAGTACTCAGCTCTTTCACAACTTCCAAGAGAAACTGTTGTTTTCCCTTATCCTACTTTTCTTCTTTATTTTTCTCTTTTTCTTGCACTTTCTCTTTTTTTGCTTCTTCAAATGAAGGGCCCAACTCTAGGACCAACTCCAAGGCCCGCTTATTTACCTCTTGGAATCTTCCAGCTTTATCTTGCCACTTCCTAGAAAAGAGTGAGGCCTCGACAACAAATTATTGGGTTGCATTTGTAATGAATCCCTTGGGCTTGGATGTGACAAATGAGTTCCATTCAGAATCTATTGTTGCATAGAATTGATGCATCTGCATATAAGCTATTTGAACGACAGGCTAGAAGTCGTGTAACTCCTTCTTTGCTATGGATTGCACCTCAAATAGGGCATCCAGTTCATTGTCCTCTTGTTGGATATGGTCAAACTTCTGGTGTTTCTCCAGTAGATCCATCATAGTCACAACTTCTTCATTCAACACCTGGATTCTGGTGTGAACATCCTCCAAGTTATGGTTGCATCTAGTGATGTTTCCCATCCAATTGTTGGCTTCCCTGAAAATCTTTGTGCACTCGGTTGTTCACTTGTGTAGTGTTTCTTAGGAATTGTTACCTTCTAGCACTATCTTCTCCATCTGCTCTTGCAGCTTCTAAGGTTGTTGTTCTGCTTCTTGTTGAGTTTTTCACAACTTCACTTCCAGATGCTCAATGTGAATTTCCAATTGTGACCATGCTCCTTGGAGCAGTTCAATCTCATGCTTTGGATCTCCTGCATCATTGGATTTGGGAAGTTGGGGTGAGACCTTATAAATCTCCAACCAGGCTTCAACAAGCCCTTCTTGGACTCTTTCCAGTCTATACTCAACCTGTATATTTGCATGTTCTTCTCATTTTCTGCATGTTTGCGCAAGGAGTGCTTCCTCCCTTACAAACTCTGTAGACCTATCTTCCTTCTAGAGCCTCTGCTCCAGTTGATCAGTTGATGATCTGATCATTCCAACCAAGTGTGTTGTTGGCCATTGGGAAAGATCATCATAAGACGATGTTGTGTCCCTGGGTGCTTGATTCTGCAGTAGAATTCCATTGGTCATTGAGTGTTATGACAGAGTCTCTACCTCCTCCTCCCCTGTGGACAGTCCTGTCACAAGCCTCAAACTTAACGTTGATGGTAGGAGCTTCAGAAACTATATTATGGATAGGCAGAGTTGCAACAACTCTATGCACTGCTGAGGGTTCTGGAGAACCAACTCCATCTATTTCTGTGTGGATGCTGCACTCTGCCCGAAGGTTGACTCTGGTTCATTCTGAACCTTAGGTATCTCCTTCTCTTTACTTGTGTCTTCTCCTGGAGTTGCGCATCCCTGGGCACCCTCAACCTTGGCCATTGAGGAAATGTGTTGGGAGATTTGAGCTTGTGTCTCCTCTATGGTTTGAGGGTCCTTCTTCTGCACAAAATGCACAATATTCTGGTCCTGGGTGTCTAGGTTCGGACCAGTCATCTGCAGGCTCTGCTCTGGTACTTCTAGATTTGGACTAGAAACTTCCGGTCTTTGCTCAGGAAATTATGGCCTTGTTTATGGGAGTTAAAACCTTGGTTGTTCTAGGGGATCGAGTTGCATCATCTTTGGATCAGTGGTTTTGGGTGGACTGGTGGTTTCTAGGGGTGTCGACTAGGGTTGTGGTGATGATGGAGGGTGCTCAATGATGATGGTGGATGGAAGAGTGTCAGGATCAGGGTCATCTTAAATATGGAAGACCGGGGTTGCTCAGACCACTGAGCGAGTGCAGGGGACGACGGATGAAAGGGGTTGGGGGTTCATAACTTTACTCGATGAGACCCTAGTTCTAAACTTCTTTTCCATTGGTTTAGTAATGAACGCAGTGCTCAGGATATCGTTGGCATCCTGCCAATTCAACATGGCTTGCTCTAGAAGCTATGGGAATATCGGTAGTGTTCTTTTCTTCTACTCCAATGGCTATGTATCCTCCTTCTCCTTTCTATGGGAAGCTCAGTCCTACCCCTGCTTCTTTTCCTTTATTCTTCAGCAGCTCGAAAGGTAGAATGTAGTGCATCCCCTACTTGCACGGGTTATGTTTAACTCTTGGCCATGACATTACTTCTTTGTCAAAATCCTCTTCATCTAGGTAGAACGGAAACATCCTCTAGTGGAAATCCTCCCTATTAGCATGCCTCGACCATGAAAATGTATGATGTTGGTTCATGCTGAAAGCAATGTTCCTCATGTTGTAGTTGAGGAGCTCCTACAGAATGTGAAACCTCTATTTTGTGTTGATAATCCCATTTTACCACATGGAGAATGTCATGTTGTTGAAGGTTGTGTTCTCTTAGTCTGTTCTGGAATGTCAAGGCTCAAACATCTTCGCAAGGTGCCCCTTTTCCGCTAGCACCAATGGTCTTCTAGCCGATAGCTTCCACGTTATCATTGTGAATTCCACCAATAGGTATCCATACATGAAGGTGCCTCCCTTATCCTCGGATTCCTCACAAGCTACGACTAGTTCCTCCAATAGGTAACTACACCAATTGAATACAACGCCATTGGTGAAAAACTATGCTATAGATAATGCATCCAACATGCATTCTCCCTTGTAATATGACCTCATAACCTTGTTGGATATGATGTAACAACCAATCCTGACTGTCTTTGGTAGTATCAGGTCAATTTTGGTTGTGTAGCCCCCCCCACCTCTGTGTGTGGAACCTTTCATAGAGGTTGGGCTCCCCTTTCTTCTTGACATGCTTACTAGGACCCTGGAATCCTTTAGACACATCCTCTCCCTCGAGGGACAGTCCAATAAGATGATGGATATTGTCGACATGGATTGGATACTGCCTATCCAACCAGAGACTTCGATCGTGCACTCTGTTGATCAAGAATTTGGTGCACCACGCAACATCACCAGTGATACCGAACACTGGTAGGTCTCTGAGGTTCATGATAGTTGAGTTGAATATGTTGATAAATTCAAGATTTGGCATGAACTACATGTCTCCCAACTCATCTGGAGAGATACTCCCAAAGATGTCTATGTTCATATGGGGGAACAAGATTGGTTCTGTTAAGTCAAGATCAAGGAGCTTGACTTGCTCCACCTTCCCATTTAGATCACCCACTACCTCAACTTGGGAGTCGTAGAGATCATCTGGTACTACATATTTGGACATGGCGCTTCAACTTCCTGTAGCTCTCATCATTGTGGGATCTAAGTTATCAATAAATTATATGGTGAACTAAGGATTGGGGATCACAACTATAGGTTTCACATATGCACAGGGTTTCTCACTCTACAGAATTAAAAAATCGCTAAGTTATTTGAAAACAATGTGTTCTACGATGAGTTTGCAGAATCTTATACTCGGACCTAGATGAAAAGTTCAATAATAATTGTTGTTCATCATGACCATATGGATGCAACTTGGATTTGAGTTTTCCACCAGGACATGTTAACGGGGTAAATCCTATTGGGCGATTCTGGCATTTACTGTGCAAGTTAGACAGGGACATGGTCGATTTCAGACCTTTCCATTTGACGGTTGGGAATCCCGATGTGAATACCGATGGCATCTTCGCATATCATGACTTTATGGCTTAACTGAATTCAGACGGGGTACCATAATAGAAATAAAGGTTGTGACTAGACTGGTTTCGTGTGGCACATGGACTTAGATTGCTTTCAAATTCATTCTCCCTTTGACCACAAAGGGGTCCCCATCATATTAATGAATGTCATTAATAGGTTCTTTATGATTTTGATCCTATGTTTTTGAGTAAGCATTTCTGCATCAAAGAACACTTAGAAAAAAAAAATGAACTACATGTCATAGCGCAACACTACACACATTGACTTTATTAACTGAATTTACAAAAATTGCAAAAAACTCAAATCTAACAATTATACATGCTCTTTCAGACTAGAGAAATAGTCCTTTTGGCTCAATTCGAAACATATAGGGTTTTAGATGAACACCATTCACCCATCCTCACCACAACATACCATCCAGTTGTGAAATTCTAATTGCTCCTGAGGTTCAGATATCCACAACTATGAATGGTCCCAACCAATGCACATGCAACTTTCCAGGATGCTTCTAGTATCGACTATCATAGAGTATAACCTTGTCTCCTTATGAAAATACTTTAGTTTTAATGTGCCTGTCATGCCAAGATTTTTTCCTTGATTTCTCAATCGACTGATGGAAGTCTTCTAAAAACATGGTCTCCTCGAGTTCTTGTAACTCCATGAGCCTCCACACAACTAATTCTTCCTCTGACATGTGTGTGATCTATGCAATGTACAAACTTGGAGTGATGAATTATGTAGGCACCACAACCTCTTTCCCATGAACTAGCTGAAATGGCATGTACCTGTGGAGTTTCTTTGGGGTTGTCATGTAATCCCTAGTACTATTGTAACTCTGTCATCCCAATCTTCCCAGTTTTTGCAATAGACTTTTGTTAACCCTCTCTCCATAATCTTGTTGAATGCTTCTATTTTTCCATTGGCTTGCGGGTGGTAGGGGATGATTTTGTGATGTTGGATCAAGAACTATGATGTAAGATTTTCTATAATGCTATGAATAAAATGAGTTCCCTGATCACTAGTTAGACTCCTAGGACATCCAAATCGAGTGATAATATTCTCAAAAATGAACCTAGTAGCAGTATCAGTCGAGCAGTCTTGAACAGTTGTTGCATTAGCCCAACATGTAAGCTAGTTGGTTGCGGTAATAATGTACCTAGCATTTGAATGCTTAGCTATGGGGTTGGTTGGTCCAATGAAGTCAACCGCCCACTTCTCAAATGCCTATAGAGATCGAACCAAATGAAGTGGTAATTTATCTCGTCGTGATGGCTTACCCACTCTTTGACAAACATCACATGATCTAGCATATACCTTCGCATCCTTGAATAGTCATTCCCACCAAATTCCATCTTGGATAAATTTCTGCCCAGTGGCCTTTCCTCCTACATGATCTCCCGCAACTCCGTTGTCGCATTCCCATAGTATAGCATGTCTTTCATGGTCCAAGACACATCTTCTGAGGATACTATCTACTCCCAATTTATACAATTGCCCTGCAATTATCTGGTAGTCTGTTGCTATAACAACCATATGGCATTTCTGGGTTGCGGAATATGTTTCTGGCTAGGCCCTTGTACTTAATAAGATTGTTATGTCCTCAAGGTACTTTGTTATGGCCTCAAATCATAACAAATATCCATCTAGGAGCTGATCGTCAACTATTTCGCCAGTTTCCCCTAACTCTAATCTAGACAAGCGATCAAGTTCTACGTTGCATTTTCCAATATTAATGATCAATTCAAAAGAGAATTCCTGAAATAGTAGTAGCCATATACAAATTCACTCTTCCAATACAGGTTTGTTAACTAGATATTTCAATGCAAAATGATCAGTAAAGAACTTAAAATGAGAAACTAAGAAATAATGTGTAAATTTATGCAAAGCATAAATAATGGCTAAACCCTCCCTTCCTGTCATTGTGTAGTTGCGCTCATCTTGAGATAAATTACTTCTTGCAAAGTAGATAGGATGATCCATGGCTCCATCTCCAGGTTGTGCTAAGATAGCTCCTAAGGCAATGCCTGAAGCATCTATGTGGACATGAAACTCATTTTCCCAGTTTGGGAATATCAGAATCAATGTTGTGATGAGATTCTCCTTTAGGGTCTCGAATGCTTTATCACATTCTAGAGTTCATTGGAATGTTTTAGCCTTTTTCAATATATCTTCCAGAGGTGCAGTAATGTTTTCATATCTTCTATTGAACCTGCGATAGTACCCTGTGTGTCCCAGCATGGAGCACAACTACTTATCACTTGTAAGTGGTGACATATTCACAATAACCACAACTTTAGTTGGGTCTACCAATACTCCTTCTCAGGCATTCTATGTGGCCCAACAAATTTCCACGTGGTACATAGAAGATACACTTTCTGAGATTCAATGATATCTGCAATTCTTTGCATCTGTCAAACATCAGACTTAACAGCGCTACATGTTTGCTATAACCCTAAATTGCACCAGACATGAATACCTAGCATAAGGCCATGTTACTTGCTATTTTTTCCAAGCCATCATTGAACAACTCTTCTGAAAAACCATTTTCTTGGAGATATGCGCACCCTGCACCACTACTTCCCACATACACATGCTTGTTGCACCATTACAACCCGTGTACACTCACAAAAAGCGTGAAGAATAAAAATTGCAAAGGGATATAGGTTTTTGGGTTGTTACTAATCATTTGACCGCCTATATCCGGTCACCCAAACAAATACCTATATTTTTGGCCTATAAAAGAAGGTGTTGGGGTCCCATTTCAAAGGGAAGCACAAGAGCATAGAAACTCTACCCAGTTCAGTATTCCCCCTTTGCCCCAATATTTTGCAAACACATTGTGAGTTTGAACCAAAATTCCTTCTTCCTCCATTGCAAACCCTTGCCATTTTCCTAGAGATAACTGAAGAGGAGAGGAATACATGGGAGCAATTGGTGCATGGAGAAGAGGATCCTAGTATCAAGTTCGAAGAGAAGTTGTTGGTCTCATATTGTAATTAATTTTGTGAGATTAATATAAAGAAATACTTTTTCTGTCTCGCCAAATGATGTCTTAAATCTTGATGATTTGTTTACATTTTTGTTATGATGTATAACCCACTAATCCATATATAGAATGCATGCTTGTAGTTTCTTGTTTGTCTTTTGGTGAATGTAGGTTGGACTTGGGAGGATATTTGCAGTTGAGAAACAACTGAGTGCAAAGGGATCGACACTAGTGGAAGAGTTTAAGGTATGCCTACCGGATCCCTATACTTTGTCTTTTATGTATGATTGTGGGGTAATGTCGGGATACTTGTTAAAAGTAGGAGACTTTAGACGATTATCTCTGCTTGCACTACAAAACCATGGTGTAGTCTATATGGGGTTTTCCCACTTACATCAGAATTGGCGACCATACTAGGGAGACCTCTAAGGTTTTTTGGGGATATTCTTTTTGGGTGCTTTAATTAGTTTAATTACTTTTTCCGAGTTTCTGTGTCTTTAAGGGATTTTGGTCTTCAATACCAGTACTCCCTACCTGGTTTTATTGACTGTTAATTTTCATTTTTGAGAATTTAAAGAGGTGTACGTTGCTTGTAGTGGGTCTGCACGCTTACATATGCGCCCTACCTTTGGACAACTCGCGTACATACGCTAGATGTTGAAGTGTTAGTAGCGTACCTATGATTGAGATTTTTTTTTTTAAATAAGAGGCAGTCATCCTCTTCCCTATCAGAAGTCATACTTCTCAGGGGTTTTCTTGATCTATTCTTGGTCTCTATTATGACAATCTATAGCTTAGGTCTGACCTCAGTTTATCTTATTCTTTAAAAGATTTCTTGTTTTTTTCTGTTAGGGTTTTAGGCAAGTCTGTGAGTCTTTTCTGTTAGGGTTTGGTCAGTGACTCCCTGCGATCTGTAGTGGGGCCAGAAGTCATTTCTTGGTCTTGTCTTGTATTCACTTTTCCCTTTCTCTTGCTTTAGAAGAAAAGAAAAATAATTCATTTTCAAGTTTCTTATATTGAAGCATTTTGAAATAAAATAAAAATAAAAAATCATTTCTTTGTTTGATAAAAGTAGTTTAGGTTAGTTGTTTTATTTATCAAGGAAAAATAAAGTTTTCTTAAGTTATTTATTTGAATACTTAGGACATTAAGTAGCTTGCAATCAAGAGAAATCTTGTTTTAAGTTTTTCTTTTCAAAGATCTGAGAAAAATAGTTACGAAAAGTTTGGTGAAAGCGTTTAAATTGGAAAATATTTGTTTGTGAAGAAGTAGTAGTTTGTTTTCAGTTTCATCTTATGCTCTTCTCTTTCATCTCTTAAATAAAATCACTGGTTTGAATTCCGTTCCCTTTGACTTAAGACAACCACTAAAATTAACACTTAATCAAAATATATTAGACTTTGTGTTTGTAGGGTCCATCGATTTAGTCTAGGCTAGAGCCTTGATTTAGGATTGGAGAGGAAACTCTTCAAGCCTACAAAAACAAACATAAGAGTTTGTGCTAGGGAGTGCTTAAAAGTACAGTAACCGTGAAAGTTATTCGGGACCCCCCTCTAACTCAGGGGCTAAACGCGAGGTCGCGTGCAGAAATTTAGCGGAGATAACCCCTCCAAAGTCGGACCAAGTGTAGTGGGGAATGCATATAAAGGGCTTATCTTGGGATTTCGTTGATAACATTTGCCAAAAATCTTCATGGGTCTCGAATCCGTTTGCAGTCCTCAGTCATCTTCCGGAACACTTTATTTCGATACCCTTGATAGGTTTCAGGCTTGATACCCTGCTCATTGTGGTCCACTCGACTGTTGACTGTACCCGCTTGGTGATTGTTCGCGCACTGGAAACCTAGTTGCCTTTATCTTAGTGATTTACACAGGTGACTGCGGGGGTATACTGTGGTACCTAGGGAAAACATCAGGCCATGCTTTGTAGAGTATACCTGGAGTGTTCTTCTGTATTTGAGTTTCACTTGCACCAGTATGTTGCTCTAGCATTGGCTACTGTAACTATTCTTCCAACTAGTTAGTGATATGCTTGTCTTATCTCATAGAAAAATTTTCTAGTGTGTGTTGGTCTTTAATGTTAATAGAAAACCCTAGTGTGTCATCGATCTTCTCACACCATGGAGTATCAAGAGATTTGTCGGTCGTGAAGGCTTCTTGGCCTGTCGTCGGTTAATTTGGAGCCACCCCCTCCACTGCTAAGGTGAAGACTAGACCAACAAGGGTCTTTTGAGGCAACCGGGCCACAGGAAACTGTGCCCGATCCACCTCCGAGAGGAGAACATTTGATTTCAGAGGAACCAACCATTTCTAACCTTGGAGTGGAAGCTCTTGGTATGTATAACCCTCCGATCACTGATCTATCGACACCCATCGTCGTATAGGTTCACCCTTAGGAGCATCAGGTAGTGTCACAAGAATCAATGGAGACAAATGTTGTTAATTCTTCAGGTAATACTCATACTCCCTCTACAACTTTCACTTCAGGGGATTTTTCACCTCCAAACCAACCATCGTTGGTCCGGACCACTATGGTCTCAACCACCTCCACCTCGGGAAATGGTCCAATTCCGTCTATGGTGGCGATCACTACTCCTTTCACCCAGTGTCCAACATGCCCTGCGTTCTCATACGAGATGCCTGGCTTTGATACAAACTATGTCCTTTACTACTCCACTCTATAGACTTTAGGTCTGGCAGCAGGGAGCTTGAACACTCCTCTACAAGGATCCATGGGGGCATTTCAACTCCCTATAATGCTTTCCCTTATAGATGGGGTCATATACCTCCTTTGTCCCCTTCGCTCAGTGGTGCTCACCATCACTCTGTCGGGTCGAACGTAAACTATAGTTCACTTGGAGAAGGTAGTCAAGGAATTCCTTCTTATATCATGTCGGTAGGTTCAACAGTATTCTCTTTGTTCGGAACGTTTGGAAACAACGCATTCTCGTCAGTTTCCATCTCAGTTGAGGGAAACCCTAGTTACAGACAACAAAATCCTATGGAAGGTGTTATTCATGCACAGGGGGAAAACTCAGAAATTCCTTCCTCACAAGGACCTTGGAATCCATGGCAGGCATCATTTCCCTCATCAAGGATGTCGACTGAGGGAAACCCTTTCCATAGCCAATGGAACCCCAGGAAAGGCTTAGGACCTATGCCCATAGGATCGATAGGGGGAAACCCTTCCCAAAATCCTTGGAATACAATGCAAGCCCAACCTTCTACATCCTATTATGGGATTCATTCAATGAAATATCAACAAGCGCAGAACTAGTACGTTGGTCATGGCCATGGTTATTACCAGAACCCTGGCCAGCAACCTAACTTTTCCTGGCAACCTAGTTCCAACCAAACTCTAGGCTCATTTTTCCCTGGTTATAATCAACAATCCAAATTATCATTTCTGGAAACTTTGCACTTGCCAAACTTGACAAGGTTATTAAACAACCCCATCTTTCATGATCCACATTGGCCTCCTATGCCAACCAAGTTTCCCGTGGATATTCCAAAGTTTGAAGTTAAGCCTAATGAAGATCCATGCGATCATGTGACTACCTTCCATTTATGTTTCTCGTCCAACTCTTTGAGAGACAACTCCATCCAGTTGTGTTTGTTTCAACATACTCTCATCAAGAGTGCTACAAAATGGTACATTGATCTTGATCTCTCAAGATACTCTACCTTTGGCTAATTGGCAATGTTTTTCTTAAACCATTTTCAATTACTTGTGAGATACGATGCCAACACCGAGTTGTTGGCCAAATTTGAGCAAACAAAGGCAAACCATATCTCAGATCACATCCAAGAATGGAGATGCCGAAATACTTTGATAAAATTACCAGTCCCACCAACATTCCTTCTTGAGTGGTTTCTTATGTCTTTGGTACCACAGTTATCTAAATACATTGCAACATCAAGGGTCTTTTCAGAAGAAGAAGCGATAATGAGAGATCAACAACTAGAGTTGATTTACTCTTAGTCTGGTTTACTTTACGAAGTTTTTCCAGATGCCCTACGGTCTATACTTGACAAGACCAAATAGAGATCTGGACCACATGCCGATGGTATTGTTGGTTCAGCGTAAATGAATCTCGTTGATCAGCTGTCGAATCAATTGCAACAATTGTCAATACAATAGACAACGAACAACCAGACCACTGGTTCGGATTCTCCCCCTACTCAAATATTGGATGTACATAGTTTGAAATTGACAAACCTAAAGGCCACCCAATAGCCTGATGGAAAGAAGAAGAAGTGAAAGAAGGGTAAGGGGGATAAGAAACCTACCAATAATGCTAGCGGGGGAAACATTGAAAAGAAGAAGTTGAAGTATCTGTGTAACCTTTTCATGGAAGACCATCTGACTCATCTATTCCCTCATATTGTAGAGGCCCAGAAGTTATTAGCACAACAGTATCATGTCGTTTTAACAAACTCATTTCCACATGGGCAAAATTTAACTCAAGCCTCTTCAAGCACGGAAGGGGGCAGTCAGGGACCCCCTCCATCTTCGAGTAATCCTTCATCCGCGAATGTGTATATGATGAAAGGTAGCATTGATATAGCAACTAGGACACGCAACTACGGAATGCCAAACACCTCTGAGAAGGGTAAATAATCTTAAAACCCATCTCTTCCTCTTCAGATTGAGAAGACGTTGGGAGAAACAATGACACACATCCCAAAAGGTGCGTTCAATAAATATTCCCACAATCCAAATGCAAGGGCTGCCCAGAACTACTCTATGGTGGAGAGTTTGTCTCAAACCCCTTGTGCAATGTCCGCTTTGGAGGTCCTCCAAAGCTGCCCTTCCCAGAAAAAGGCTTTATTAGTTTCCTTAGGATCAGTTGAGACTTGTAATCTGGGAATGATCATGCTTGATACAATCGACTTAAAAACTTGTCTACCTTACCACATGGCATTTCAGATAGTAGTGGCTTACACCGCGAAAACTTTTACTCAGAACATTTTCCGCACGATGGTTGATGAGGGTGCCTCGACATGCGTGATGTCATTGGCATGTTGGAATGCCATTGACTAACTGGTTTTGTCTCCGTTGCCTACTCTTATTACCGCTTTTGATGCTCATTCATTCCAACCACATGTAATCATCCCCTCTTTCCCCGTGCAGTTAGGGGGGAAGACCGTGTGCATCAAGGTTGAAGTGGTCGATGCATCTCTTGTCTACAATATCTTGTTAGGAAGGAGTTGGACCTATTCTATGAATGCATTGGTCGATACAGTTTTATGAGTCTTGTTGTTTCCACGCGAGGGCCAGATCGTGTCCATTGATTAGTTGTCTTTATCCCGTCCTGACACTTCATCGGGGGCATCCATGGTCCCGATGATTGATAACCCTCAACCTGACATTTTCAACATAGGGGTTGGATTGTGCCCACCTTTTATGGGTAATTTTGATTACCCTCCCCCTTTCGTCAAAGTTAAGTTCATATCGACGGTCCCTGGCCAGTCTAAGGTTGAAATTTTTCAAGTCTCGTCGTTTCGTACAACTTACTTTGATGATCCATGGACTCTTCCTTCCCCATCAACCATGATGGAAGGGACAGGGAACCATGGCATGGACATGAGTTTGTCTCCGATAAAGGTTGCATACTCTATAGTCCAACAAGCTTTCGTTGATCCCGATCTGACTCCCGCACAAGATTTAGATCCGGTTCTCGAGCCTATTTGGGATCAAGGTTCCCTCACCGATACTAATTCTTTAGACTTAGTCTTTCCCTCATAAGAGGATATCATTGAGGCAATGACTATTTCGGACATACCTTGGGATGATCTCCATCACAGATCTTATTTCCTCCCAGAGTTAAGAAAAATTGAAGCAAGTGAATTCACTTTGACTATGACTGGAGATAGATCTTGTCCTATCAATCCTTTGGCTACGCACACAGTTTATGTTGAAGGAAATATGGCAACCATTTCTAAAATGATACCTATTGATATCTCCATAACCCCTAGCATCATGGAGAATGTCTTCATCAAAGAGGACTACTCCCCCGAGGAGATTCGAATCTACAAGGATTTATTTAAATAATTTTGTGACGTGCTTTCCTGGTCTTACGAGGAAATGGAAGGCATAGATTCAAGAACCGTTGAACATGAAATAATGACATATCCTGACACTAAGTCATTCTAGCAGAAGCTTCATCTGGTTAATCCTAAGAAAGCAGCAGCTATTAAGGATGAATTAGAGAAACTACTTGAAGTTGGGTTCATCGACCCCATCCAATTGAATCAATGCATGTCAAATCACGTTTCAGTCAACAAAAAATAGGGTAGGATTCGTGTATGTAAGGACTTCTGTGATTTGAACAAGGCCTTTCCAAAGGATAATTTCCCCATGCCATTTATTGATCAAATCGTCGATGAATGCACAGGTTGCGAGGTCTTTTATTTCATGGATGGTTTTTTGGAATACAATTAGATACATATCAAACCTAAAGACCAACACAAAACCGCTTTCATTTGTCCATGGGATACATTCGCTTATAGGAATATGCCTTTTGGTCAGAAAAATGTTGGATCTACTTTTCAGCGGGCCATGTCTTTTTCTTTCCACGATCTCAAACACATAGTTGAGGCTAATATTGATGATTTAACATAATGATCTCATAAGAGAGTTGATCATCCCACACACCTCCGACTTATCTTTGAGGGATGTCGCTATTAATAGATTCTCTTGAATCCATACAAATGTAGGTTTTGCATGACATTGGGTCATCTTCTAGGTTTCATAGTTTTGACAATAGGGATCATGGTCGATCCTCTCAAGGTTGAGGTGATAGTTCAGTTTCCTCCCCCATGTGTAGTCCCTCAGCTTCAAATTTTACAAGGAAAAGTGAACTTTTTACGACGTTTCATCACAAACTATACCAAGATCACAAAGGGTTTCATGAATTTACTAAAGAAGGACATTCATTTTCATTGGGACAAAGCCACTCAGCGCTCTTTCAAAGCATTGAAATGTGCCCTCACGTCTGCCCCTCTTCTTTGACCACCCAATTATAATAAAGATTTATTATTGTATTTGGATGTGATAGAGTCAACCATCAGTATGTTCTTGGTTCAGGAGGATGATTTGTTTGAAGAATACGTGATTTATTACCTGATCCGAGGCCTGGTTGGACCGGAACTCAATTATTCCAATGTTGAAAAACTTGCATTGGCAACAATTCATGCTGTCCAACGGTTCCATCATTATATATTTTTTCGCAAGACCATTGTCATTGTCATTGTGAATCTATTTCAATATGTGTTGACACGACGTATAATCGACAGAAATATCAGTAGATGGATAGTTATCCTCTAAGAATTTGACTTGGATTTTGTTTCAGTGAAATCCAAAAAGTTGTTGGTCTTCATGGAAATCATCTCATAACTTCCGGTCGAATCAGGTGATGTTATACCTGAGGAGTCACCTATTAAATGAGACATGTTTTTGATCATGTCTTCAGATCCCTAGTATGGATATATACTAGTCTATCTCCAGAATTTGAAGTGCCCCACCTCTGCTTCTCGTGATGAGCATTTCCATATACGCCATCAGGCCAAGAACTATCTCATACTCGAGGATACTCTGTATCATTGAGGTGTAGATTGCATCCTTCGTCAGTGTCTCACACATGAAGAAGCAGAAATCATGCTTAACGATATCCACACTGGAGCATGTGGCAGTCATTTTTTTGGGTTGGAAACAACATAAAATATTCTACGAGCCAGTTACTTTTGGTCGACATTAATCAAAGATTGTGTTGAATCAGTCAAGAAGTGCCACCTGTGTCAGATCTTCTCTCGGAAGATGAGGTCACACCCCACTCCCATGTTTCCCATCATCAGAGTTTGTCCCTTCACCAAGTGGGGGATTGATTACACTACAAGCAACCGCCCTCCAGCAAGGGGGCACCATTATATGATCGTAGCAGTAGACTACTTCACAAAGTGTGTCGAAGCTATTCCAACATTCAAAGATGATGGAAAGACAACTCTATTTTTGTTTAACAAATAATGGAAAGGTTCGACGTCCCGAGAGAGATTGTCACTAACCATGGCAGTCACTTTCAGAATAAAATGATGTCTGAGTTAAAGTCAAATCTTGGGTTGAGGCAAGAAAAATCGTTACCCTACTACCCACAAGTGAATGGTCACATGGAAGCTGTGAATAAGTCCCTTAAGACTATTCTACAGCGAACAATCAATTCGACCAAGTCAAATTGGCATTTGATGTTGTACTCGACATTATGGGCCTACTGAATGTCTGTTAAGACTGCAACCGGTTTCTCACCTTTTCAACTCATTTACGGGATGGAATCATTCTTGCCTATAGTGTGTCGGATCCTGTCTCTAAAGTTGGCAGTACAGTTATTGCCAGACACTTCACCGCTTGAGGAGTGTTTATTATATCTTGAGTAGCTCAATGAGTAGCATCAGGATGCAACCTTGGCCAACGAGGCTCACAAACAAAAATTCAAGTGTCAATATGATCGATCCGTTTGTCCTCAGATTTTATCTAAAGGCGACCTTGTCCTAGACTATGACCAACAAAAGGATTCCCTGGGGGTAGGCAAGTTCAAACCCATGTAGTTCGGACCTTTCATCATGAAGGAGGTTCTAAAGAAGGGCACTTATAATTAGGTGGAATTTAAGGGAAATTATTTGACTGAGCCTAGAAATGGGCTCTACCTCAAGAAGTATTACTCGTAGGTGGGTCACCTTGGGTGACTTCTTGTACATATGTATAGTTCTTATACATTTTCTTTTTAGTTTTTGTCTTTTTTGGTTTTATGGACGTGTCATTTTTTATGTCATTTTTTTCACTGTGGCAGATGTCAAGTGAATCATAGGTGTTCATTAGGTTTGAAAACGAAGCTATTCGACACACTCAGAGGCTTTCTTTCATAGCTTGGCTGATTTTCACACCTCGGGGTCAGTTGCTATCTTCAGGAGGTATATGTTTAGGTGACGCCACAAACAATGTCGTCAAATATAGCACAGTCTTAGAGTTGTTTCGTGATTCTTTGTCACATGTTATATCTCACCTTCGGGTCTACTTAGATTCTCATTTGGTTGTGTCCTAGTTAAATGGGGTTTACCGTGTTTACGATCCTACTCTACACCGACGGTTCCTTAGGGTATGTCTCTTAGAACAAAGCTTTGATTACATTACGTATATCCATGTTCCTAGGAGACTGAATCAAATCACAAATACCCTAGATAATCATGTATTAGATTGGCATATTGCACACATGTAAGTAAAACCACGCACACGCACATGTAAATATATTTGTAAAATAAATGTAATCCATAAGACGTAAAAAGATGTAAATACACATATATATATCAAAAATATCAGAGTACATGGGTGGGCGTAAGTGCCTCAAAAATATGTCCACTAAGAGTCATAGGGCTTATGCCCTAAAAAATATACAAAAGGTGCCCTCGACACGTACATAGTCTAGCCTAGCTAAGGGTGGGGCCTATTGGCCCTTCCATAATGAACAATGACATTTTCCAAACACCAGAAGAGCTAGACCCAGGTCCATGGTATCCCAACTATGTGAGGTTGCATCGTTGGTGATAGATTCTCTATCTATTCCATAGATCTTGTGCGAGTGGGCACAATGAGGTTCCGCTCCACCCATCTCAATACTCTCTCAGCCTCTCCAGCTAGAGGTGCCCCTGCTGTTGTTGTTGGTCTGGCGGTTGCGATTGGTCCTGCCTCTAGTCGAGGACGCTGCCTAGTCCTTCAGAAGTCCATTGGATGCATTGGTTCCACATCTACACATAACAGATACACAGTTATCATATACTCTAGTACACATAAAAATAATATATATAAAAATAAATAAAAATTAAATAACTCTGAAAAAAAAACATACCCATCTCTCCTCGCTCTACTCCGGGATGTACAGGCATGTCAAGATCTCTAGAAAAGTTGATCCCGACATAGGGGTAGTCCTCTATAGCCAAAATATGCTGATACCACCAGTCAAAGAAAGCATTGTTGAAGGCCTCAATGGTCCTCCCTGCCGCCTGTTGTGGCATAAACACCTCCCATCTGCATAATGCTGGGAGAGAGGCCACGTGGCCTTATATTGTCTCTCACAGACTAAGACTAGATACCCTCTCGAAGAAAAACTAACACAGAAAAGTCCTGAACCCAAAGTTTGTGTTCTCCCATATCTAACACTCTTTTAGTTGTCTCTTCATGCAATCCAGCATGGTTGTACTCGAGTCGAAAATCTATGCATTTAAGAACTGCACCACACAATGCATGTGCACCCAAGAGGCCTGATGTAATGTCGTGGATCTAGTGATCCACCCAATGAGTAGCACTATCACTTTCAGCAATAGATTGTTGATGTTTTTTATCGGCACCTGAGAACCCACTTTCTCAGTACCAACCTCGCAATGGAGTCCAATCAACTCCTCAATGTTGTGAGGCCCAGGGGGAAAGGTACGCAAGTTGACTCCATCCCCTCTCATCGAGAGACTAGTCAGGAAGTAAATATCTTCAGTCGTTGGAGTCAATGACTACCCCTCAAGCATAAATGTGTTAGTGTCAGGATGCCAGTAATCTATCAAATCATTCAACAACCTTGTTTGTTCCCTCATGAACAGTCGCTAGAAGAATTTCAAAAACCCACATTGTGCTAATAAAACGATAGCAGAAGGGTCTTGTGAGACCAAAAAATCAATTTCTTCATGCTTCCTCTCTCTCCAATGGACATACATCCTACAAAATGACAAGTTCATGGGGAATTAACTCTTGATTTTTATTTTTTTCCACATATTGGAGGGTGTACATGGGCTATATTGGACATAGTTGCATATGCATGTGTGCAGATTTTTTTCTGCATGCAGGCATACATGGGTTGTCTTAAGAAAACCTGCATACACGTAGGGCCGACCTTTTTAAAGGTTAGCACCCCCCAAAAAAACAAAATGAAATGAAAAAAGGAAGAATGGAAATGCAGGAGGGGCTAGTTTGTACTTACTTGGTCCAAGCAGAAGTTTGTTTCATCCACAGAAGCTCCCAGAATAAACTCTTTTAGAAAAGGGGTGTTTTTTGACTTCTTGTTCAATTCTCAATTTACAATGGTGATAATGAGCTTCCAGCTTCTATTTATAGACTTTTTGGCCCCTTTTTGTCATTTTTTCAACCCCTTTGTCATTTTTTCTAGCTCAAAGATAGTTTAGTATGGTTCTTGAGTTTCTTATGGGATGTTACGATGCATGTTACTTTTGGTATTGGGAAACTTTTTGAGAGTTGGTTCATTTTTAAAGGTCCTTTGGTAAGTTAGGTTTCCACCTCCACTTTCTGCATCTCGTTGTCTTTTCCTCTTTGCCATAGGATCGACCTCACCGAGTTGCGACACAGAACCATCTTTGCTTCTTTAGAAGTGTCGTAATTTAGTGTTAGAGCCTCCATTTACATGGATTCCCTAGTTAGATCCTCATTTCTTTTGGCGTCCATGCCATCGTTAATGACTATAGGCCTGGGAGTCCTTATTAGTTTTTCCTGATTACAAGTTTGAGCCTCATTTGCATCATTCATCATCACTCTTGACCTCGACCTCGGGACTCCCAAACAATAAAGGGTCTTCTTTTAAGCCCTTTTCAAACCCTTTAAACATGAAAATATTTTCGAGCGGTCTTTTCTCCCTTCACGCTCACCAAACTAAAATTTGAAGGCACGTCTGTATGGCAGTAGTTTACCCCTTTTTCGGTTTGGATGGTCAATTTTATGAACAAAGGTATACTCTAGGAGCTTTAGTTCGCTAGAAGAGTATTCTTAGGTATAATTTTAACCATTTTTCGGGCCTGAGGGACTGAATTTACGAAAAAGGAACCCCACAGAGTCCATAGTTAATCTCTTTTCAGACTCCCTAAAATTGAAAAGATTGTCAAGTGACCTTGCTTCTTCAGACTTGTTAAATTGGTCAAGAAGAACATCCCTGATGAAGTTCATAGTTAAGCTATTTTCAGACTCCTTAAATATGAAAAGATTGTCGAGTGATCTTGTCTTTGTCACACTTGTTAAAATGGTTTTGAATAGACGTCTCTTCGGTGCTAGTTTACACCTTTTCCAAACCGACTAGACTACCTTGGAAAAAGGTACCCCAATGGAGTCTCCTTTTATTCTTTTTCAGACTCTCTAAAAATGAAAAATCGTCAAGCTTACCTTCTCTGGACTCGTTAAAATTACATCGAAGGATGTTATCATTGTGTTTTGTTAATCGCATTTGCATTCCTTTGTCTTTGGCCTAATTACGGCTCCATGTTTCTCTCAACTAAACCATCTGAAGCATGCCTTATATGCAAGCATTGTAGCACTTTGCCTCTACGTCTTGACACCTTGACCCATGGAGGATTTTTCCTAGGTTTCCTTTTCCTGCATATGTCTCCTTTCTCTGAGCATCAGTGTGTTCCTTGCACTTGGAACTACTATGTCTGCGACACTCGTTCCTCCTTTGTAATGTAGCATTCTTTTATTCTTTTTCAAGCTTTCCAAAATTATTGAAAAAGACAAACAAAAAAAACAAATATACCCCGAAAAGAGGAAGGGAAAAGTATTTTCTTTAGGTTAGCAGCACAATGAGTCTCCCTTGGACAAATCACATCCTTTTGTTTGTTCATCAAGTTCTAGGATTCAATGTGACCTTAGGAAGTTGTTCTCTCTACATAGAGTTGTGTCCTCCTCCATATTGGGGCTCAGAAATGTCCTATTCTCATCCACCTTTCCCTTCATCATTCTTCACATTTCATCACCCCATTAACCTTTCACGATATCATTTCCATAAATATACTTGGGTTTCACCT
>JZKD02S2443000.1:167971-208046 GCA_000966675.3 Picea glauca
GATCATGGAGATTTGGTTGGAATATCTTATCTAAGATATATGAGAGATATGTGTGAGGATTTAAAGGGATTATATTTTGTAATAATGGAAAATAGGTTGAGAAAATAGTGGATCTATAACAATGAGATGGTTATCTTATCTTCAAGGCTCTCATGTATAAAAGAGAGTGCTCTCTCTTCATGAGGATTCAATTAGATTATTCAAGTAGAAGAGGAATTAGAGGATTCAATTAGATTATGTAATTAGAAGCAGAGTAGTCATTAGGATTCGAAAGAGAAAGGGATTCTTAGCTTTGATTCATGGTTTTGGTTTTCATGCTTTTATTATTTTGTTATGAAGATTGATTTGATTACTTTAATATAAGATTGCTTCATTGGCGTGATCTCACATCTGTTGTTTGTCGTTCAACTCTTCATATGTTGTATTGTTTTTCCCTTATGCAATTTCCTGCTTTCTTAGTTAGTATTTCGATGCTTTCCTAGATTAATTTCATTTAAGAAATTTAGATTAGATTACTTCCACTTCAATCCTACATATATAGTGTGTGTGCTTAGTAAGCCTACGAACCTCAGATTGACAAATTAAATGGTTGGGCAATTTCTACAATGGAATTAAAATGACAATATTTCCGCCTAACACTCTGTTTGGTTATCTTTCCAAACATATGGAGAGTTCACATTGCCTCCTCCATCGTGAACTTATGTCAATGCCATGCTCCCTAAATCTCGTCATTTGTCTTTCTTTTGTCCAAGGGAAGTATTACGAAACTTGAGTTGGCCCTTCTGCAGTTTGTCTCTTGTCCTCATGCCTAGCCACCCCGAAAGTCCAATCAAGTCCTTTCTCAAAATCAATGAAGTTCTATTCCTGACCACTGAGATCCTCTTGTTTGTTCCTGACGAGTCGTCGAAGACCTCTGGGTAGTGAATTTGTACACCGATATTACACTCCTGCCTGAGTTTTGAAGATTTTGAATTTGTTGCTTGAGATCTGAAGATCTCATCTCCAACCATCAGGCGTCATTGGCTTCTTGAATATGGATACTATACATGTATATATTTTTATTTTGAGATGTAGATCCATTGTGTAATTCTTGCGGCTACACTTTATATAGTTATATGGCATTGATTTGTAGTGTATTTGATTGGCATCCATGATTTTATTTCATCCCGAGCATGGGTATGCCCGCCTCAGTGAGACAAATTGTTATTTTTCAGATGGACCCTCCTAAAATCTGGTCTCTGGGATCACTCGCTTCGTACATTGGTAAATATTGGTAATTTGTTTCAGCCATCAGATGCTCTTCTGAACTCATACATTAGGGGGCATCTATTATAACCCTAAATTGCACCAGACGTTCATACCTGGCATCGGGCCATATTACTTTCTATTTTTGCCAATCCATCATTGAACAACTCTTCTGAAAAACCATTTTCTTGAAGATATATGCTCCCTGCACCACTACTGCCCACGTACATTCGCTTGTTGCACCATTCTAGCCCGCATACACTCACAAAAAGAGAGAAAAATAAAAATTGCAAAGGGATATGGGTTTTTGGGCCGTTACTAATCATTTGACTGCCTATATCCGGTCACCCAACCGAATACCTAGCTTTTTGGCCTATAAAAGAAGGTTTTGGGGTCCCATTTCAAAGGGAAGCACAAGAGCATAGAAACTCTACCCATTTCAGTATTCCCCCTTTGCCCCAATATTTTGCAACCACATTGTGAGTTTGAGCCAGAATTCCTTCTTCCTCCATTGCAAACCCTTGTCATTTCCCTAGAGAGAAATGAAGAGGAGAAGAATACGTGGGAGAATTTGGTGCATGGTGAAGAGGAGCCCAGGATCGAGTTCGAGGAGCAATTGTCAGTCTCATATTTTAAACGAATTTTGTGAGATTAATATAAACAAATACTTTTTCTGTCCCGCCAAATGATGTCTTAAATCTTGATGATTTGTTTACATTTTTGTTATTATGTCTAACCCACTAAGACATATATAGAATGCATGCTTGTAGTTTCTTGTTTGTATTTTGGTGAATGCAGGTTGGCATTGGGAGGAGAGTTGTAGTCGAGAAACAACTGAGCGCAAAGGGATCGACATTGGACACGGAGTTTAAGGTATGCCTACTAGATCCCTATACTTTGTCTTTTATGTATGATTGTGGGGTAATGTCGAGATAGTTGTTAAAAGTAGGATACTTTAGATGGTTACCTCTACCTGCACTTCAAAACCCTTGAGAAAACTATATATTTTCCAATCATCCATATAAACTTCTATAAACTTGTGAATAAACTCTCTAAAAGTTGTTTTTACAATCCTGTAGAAAACTGCAAGGGCATTCTTTAAGACAAATGGAATCACATTGTATGCAAAAGACTCCCATTATATTATGAATATGGTCTTATTTTTGTCCTCTTCGGAAATCCTTACTTGGCGGTACCCTGAAAATCCATTTGTGAATGAGTAAGCATCTTTAACCGCAACATGTTCTAGCACCTCATCAATAAAAGGTGTTGGAAAAGGGTCATGCACAAAGGTAGAGTTAAGGCTTCTATAGTATACATAGACCCTAATATCCTCTATTCCCTTCTTTCTCTGGATGACTATTTCACTGACCCATTCTTCTTCTTCCACTGCAAAAATAAGTCTAACTTCCAACATATTGTCTATCTCCTTCTTAACCTCCTCTTTTTCTCTAGGGTTAAGGTGGTATGGTCGATGCCTCATAGGCTTTGATCCTGGTTTTAATTCAATTTTCATTTCCCCCATAAATCCTTTGATCCTTTTTAACTCTGAAAAGTTATTTGGGAACAAATCCTCATATTCTTGCAACAAACTCTGTATTTCTTGACTAGTTTTCTCATCCCAATAATCTCCCACCATAGTTATCTTAGGTTTCTCTGTTCTCCCTATATTGATTTTGCGCAACTTCAATGGGTGATTGTAGAAAATATCAGTCTGACTAGGTATGATGTTTTGGATTTGTTTGTTCCCTTTTGTCTCTTTAATGGCTAGGTTTCTCAATTCCTCTAACTCATATGCACTTTCTGAATCCATGGAAATATTATAGAATTCTATAGGCTTCTTGTCTAAGGTTGGGTGAATATTAGTCTGAAGTTCTCAGCTATGTTTTTCACATACCCCTAAGTTTGATTTATGATTACTATTGTCTGTAAAAATAAATTATTTAATCTTTAACAGTACTACTTCAAGCTCAGGATACTTGTAAATGATAATTCCTTGCAAAATTGATCTTCTAGCATCTTCCAGTCACTGATATGTCTTCTGGTTTCTTCATGAATGAACCAAGATTTCAAGATTGTACCTAGCGAGTGGGGAAATATATTAACCCATAAGCAAGAGGGTATTTCTACAACTTGCCACTATGTCACACATTGTTCAATATATGCTTTAGGATCAGATTGTCCATTGAACAGTTGCGCAACTTGGAAATCTGTATGCATCTCTAATTCCAGTTACTCCTTATCTTGAAACCTATGTTTGATAGCTTACTTCACATCGTACCAATTTCTAAGTAAGGCTTTATGATTGGCCTGCCATCTGGCAGGGGTATCTTGGAGGGATAAATTTAGTACTGAGATCCTTTGACCCTCCTCTACCTTTTCTTCCATGATGAGAAAAAAACTACTAGGTCCTGAGGTGCCATCATATATTGGGTGTTATTTGATTTCGGTCCCAACCCATCTAGCTACCCTGACTGTTGCACATCTCCTTGAGAATATTTTGTATGAGCCTTGTTGCCAATTCTCAAATGGAAATTCTGAATCTTCGTCCATTAACTATATACTCCTACAACTTATCAATCCATCAGTAGTAGGATTTATATAATCGTTTGTTGTTCCATTTGTTAGATTGTACAACCGATCCAAGTCCTCTCCCTCCATATTATTATTTGTTGGCTCTATATATTTGGGGCCTACATATGGATCAAATTGTTGAACGACCTTGATCCCTTCTACCTCAAATGTCATGGTTTCTTTCTTTAGGTCGATCAATGCATAGTTTTCATAGGCCCAATCAATCTCAAGTAATGAAGAGTAAGGGTCCTTATCCCCCATGATCTTAATCACTTCAAAGTCAACTACTGTATTAACTCCCGCAACATCTATTTCCACACTCTCCAGTCTTCCTATTGGGAAAACAGAATATTGGTTGGCCATCCTTAGCTGGATTGGGGAATATGTCAACTGGGGTTTTCCTAGGGCTTCCCAGATCTTTTTAGGCAGAATATTCACATCAGATCCTAGATCCAACATGACATCCTTAATATCAAATTCGTCTAACTGGGCTACTAGTCTGAATTCTTTTTAGTTCATACTTTCCTTCTCTACACCCTTTTATCATTCTTCTCAAGAAGATTAGTCCTTATTCCCGCTTCTGTGGGTTCTTCATTCATTAAAAACTAAGTATAGCACACTGCAAAACTTCTATGTTAATTGGTCGTTCTCGAGAATTTCAGAGAATAATTGAAACCAAAGGTTGACTACATTTTGAAGTTGCTCAGGTTTTCTCAGTGTGACTACAGGGTTTCTTGGTGCAGGGGGTGAAGCAAGGACTTGCGAAGTCTTAGGATAAACAATAGGTTGTGGGGGTTTCCCTTGCATATCAGGGCTATGGATATTATGAAATACTTCTATGGCATTTTTAAAGAACAAATTATGTTTTAGGGGGTCATACCTGTCTTCTTTAGGTGTTTCTTTCTATATCTGAGGTAGATTATTAGCATCAACTCATGTATTTCCTCCTCCTTGAGTGATGATATTGAGGTTGGGCAATTGTCCTTTACTAACTCTCTTAATTTTTGAACTGATGAGGTTAGTTCCTCGTTGATATACTCAATCTTCCCATTTTTCAATTAGTTCTGGGCAGTCTTCAGTTGCATGCCCATTGGTTCTGCAATGAGAGTACCATGGTTGCCTCGGATCAGGATAGTATCTCTCCATATGGCCTTGCTCGTCACAGTTATAACATTTTCTTAGCCCTCTTCCCCTATTTATTCCTCCTCTAAAGTCTCCTTCAGCTCCACTTCCTTGAGCTCTTCTCGGTCCTTGAGGGTTTTCATTCACCCTGAATGATGTTCAGTCCAACCGGTTTGCTAGTGCATCCAACACTCTACATTGATTGGTAGTATGTGTGGTAGATGTGCAGAACTCACAGTGAGTTGTATTTGGTACTGTCGAATATTTCTGCATAATGGGCCACTGTCTCGGCCCATGTCCATGGATTCTAAAAATATCACAATACTCAACTACTGGTAATTCTTGCCTCCCTCGAAAAGCATGATATGGAGTAGGGTTATGGAATGGTAAATTCGTAGACACTTGTGAAACTCTTCCCGTGGGTCCTGGTGAGGGTCCCATCGGATTCTGAGGAGGTCCCATTCCCCTCATTCATGGACATTCGTTCACCAATTTTCCTTCTATATAACATATGGTGCACTAGACTTGCAGTCATCTTAGTCTAGGTATCGTCAGTTCTTGAATGTTTTCAGTAAGCATTGATATTTTCCCTTCTAGTTGTACCAAATTTGCATCTGTTGAGGGTCTGGTCACTCTCAAGCTCTTAGGATATCCCGCCATGGCTTCAATATTCATTGATTGTTCCAAGGCATCTGTCAATGTGGCTATCAGATGTTGCATTAGTGGAATCCATGTCAGAGGTCACATTCCCAGAATATACCATTCTCTTTGATGTTCCTCATGGATTAGATGTACTAACCTCCCTATAGCATCTTTAAACTTCAATTTGTATTCCCAGGATGATTCACCTTCCCTTTGTTGGATCTCGTACAACTCAAACAGAGATTATTTTTCTGACTGAGGTATCTTAAACTCTACTATGAAACTTTTCCATACTTGGCTAAGTGTGAATGCTTGACCTTGCATTCCTGGCACTCCTAACTTAATAATATTCATGTACCATTTGAGAGCGTGACCTCTCAAGGTAGTCTGAAACTCAACCAACTTATTCCCATCTGGAGTGTTGTGAGGAAAATCCCCTTACAGACTAGCAAATAGGGTTATCTTATGCATACAGATATGACAGAAAGAAACCTACTTTCTACCTCCGTCCCCAGATTTAATCCCCATTTCTTTTCAGCAAATACATGGTTATACCAACATACCTTGATCCAGATGTTCAATGTCGATCCTCCTTCACACTTGATCACTTGTTGGCAGCTATCCTCTCAAGATTGACCTGCGTACACAACAAGCAACAAACTACACATGCATTTTACCTACAGGCTAATGGGTTAGAGATTCAAACATAAATTTACTGAACTATGAAGAAATCATATAGTGGGACGGGAAAATAATTTATTTATTATTAACTTTAATGAATCAACTTACAATGTCGAGACCGACCACTACTCCGCGAATCCTAATCCTGGGCTCCTCTTCAAATTTCCTCCAACTTATTTATTTTTATCTCTTCTTACACAAGGATGGATGAAGGGTTGGGACAATGGGAATATGCAATTGGGTAGAGTTTCTTTACTCTATTTCTCCTCTTCCAAATGGGACCCCTAACCCTTATTTTATAGGCTAGAAGAAGCTAGGTATTTGGACGAACCCTCATCCATGCATGGCCAGTAGTTTCAGTTAATTCACCCAAAGTTGTGTGTTTCGTCGGAAAATTTCCTTTTTTCATGATTTTGTTGGTCCATGCGGGCTATTTTAGGTTAGCTAGCATGTACATGCATGCAGTAATGGAGTAGGGAACATGGGCCCTTATAAAAGAGGTTTTTCAAAGAGTTTGTTCAACAGTGCTTTGGAAAAGAAGGGATCTAAGATGGCCTGATGTTAGGTAAGCATGTATGGTGCAAATTAGGGTTATAATAGATGCCCCCTAATGTGTGAGGTTAGAAGAGAATCTAATGGCCACAATACATTACCAATATTTATTGATGTGCCAAATAAGTGAGCCCAAGGACCAGGAACCAGGAGGCATCATCTGCAAAATAACAAATGTCTCACCGAGGCGGGCATACCCATGCTCAGGATAAAATAGAATCATGGATACCAATCAAATACACTGTAGATCCATGTCAAATAACTATATAAAGTGTAGTCGTGAACAATATGCAGCGGAGCTACATCTCGAAATAAAAAAGATACACATATAGAGTATCCATCTTCTAGAAGTTGAAACGGCCTGATGGTTGGAGATGAGATCTTTAGAGATCGAGAAACAACTTCAAAATATTCAAAACTCAAGGTAGGAGTGTAATATGAGTGTACAACTTCACTACCCCGAGGTCTTTGACGGCTCGTCGGTCATGAACTAGATAATATTGATGATCATACTGAAAGCTTCATTGATTTCGAACAAGGACTTGATTCGATATTCAGGATGTCAGGGTATGAGGGAAAGAGACAAATTGTAGAGGGGTTGAATCAGGTTTGGTAGAAACTTCCCTTGGACAACAACATGACAAATGATGAGACTTAGCAAGCATGGCATTAATCATAAGTTTATGAAGCAGGAGGCAATGCAAACTCTCCATATGTTTGGAAGAATAACCAAACAGAGGAGGACACAACTCTTTGTAGCGAGAACAACTTCCTAAGGTAGTATTACATCCAATAGTTTGACGAACAAACAAACAGATGTGATTTATCCAAGGGTGACTCATTATGCTACCAATAAAGAAAATACTTTTCCCTTCCTCTTTTTTGGGTATATTTGATTTTTTTGTCTCTTTCAATAATTTTGGAAAAAAGAATAAAGGAATGTTACATTACAATGGAGGAACGAGTGTTACAAACATACAAGTTCAAGGCACAAGGACAATACTAATGTTCAAAATAATGATACTCAAGAAAAATCCCCCGGGGGCCAAGGGTGTTAAAATGCAGAAGAAAATTGTTACAAGGCTAGCGTATAAGATATGCAAACAGAGTTAACAAAACACACAATGGTAACGTCCTTCGATGTAAGTTTAACGAGCCCAAAGAAGGTAAGCTCGGTGCTTTTTTATATTTAGAGAGTCTGAAAAAACATAAAAGGAGACTCCATTGGGGTACCTTTTTTGAAGGTAGTCTAGTCGGTTCGAAAAAGGGGTAAACTAACACCGACGAGATGTCTATTCAAAACCATTTTAACGAGTGTGATAAGGACAAGATCACTCGGCCATTTTTTCATTTTTAAGGAGTCTGAAAAAAACTTAACTATGGACTCCGTCAGGAATGTTCTTTTGGACCAATTTAACGAGTGTGAAAGAATAAGGTCACTTGGTGATCTTTTCAATTTTAGGGAGTCTGAAAAGAGCTTAACTATGGACTCTGTGGGGGTTCCTTTTTCATAAGTTTAGTCCCTTAGGCCTGAAAAAGGGGTAAAATTATACCGAGAGTACTCTTCTAAATAAATGAAGTTCCATAGAGTATACCTTTGTTCGTATAGTTGACCGTCCAGACCGAAAGACGAGTAAACTACCATCGGACAAACATGACTTAAAATTTCAGTTTAACGAGCGTGAAAGGCCACAAGGTGGCTCAACAATCTTTTCATGTTTAAAGGGTCTAAAAAGGGCTGAAAAGAAGACCAACTATTTTTTGGGAATTTTGAGGGTGAGGTCAAGAGCGAAAAAGAATCATACAAATGAGGATTAAACTCGTATTCAGGAAACAACTACAAGGACTCCCAAGCCTATAGTGTTTTAAATACAACATGGATACCATAATACAACCAGGATCTACCTAGGGCATCCATGTTCTGGTAAGATCTACCACCAAGTTGTGACACTTCTAAAGAAGCTATGATGGTTCTATGTCACAACCTGATGGGATCGATCCTATGGAAAAGAATAAAGACAATGAGATACAAAATTCAGGGTAGAAACCTCACCTATATGTTCAAGTTGATCCTCAAAAACAAAATCCATGGATCATCAAAAATTACCCAAAACTCAAAAAAAAACTGTCCCAATACCCGATCATATCCCTCCCATGCAACTTCTGAATCACTCTAAATGGTTTTTGGTTTAAAGAAAATGATAAGGGAGACCAAAAAAGTGACAAAAAGAGGCCAAAAAGTCTATAAATAGAAGTTGGCAGCTCATTATCACCATTACTGATTTTGAAATTGACTCTGGAGCCAAAAGACCCCCTTTGTCAAAACCGGTGATTGTGAGAGCTATAGTGGACAAAACAAACTTCTGTCTAGACCAAGTAAGTACAAACTCTCTTATCTTGCATTTCAAGTCTTTATTTTTGCATTGAGTTTCATTTTTTTGGGGGGTGTCGACCTTTAAAAGGTCGGCCCTAGGTCCACGCAGGCTGTCTCAAGATAGGCCGCATGTACATTTGGGCAGAGTAAACTCTGCACGTGTGTACACACAATTGTCACCATTACAGCATGCGTGGACCCCCTTATTGAATGAAAAAGGCTTAAAAAGAAAGGTTTAACCCTCCTTAACCTTGGTGTTTTGCAGGATGTATGTCCACTGGAGAGAAAGAGAGCATGAAGAAGTTAGTGAGTTGGTCGAGGAAGACCCCAATGTTGTGGCTACCTTGATGCAATGTGGTTTACTCAAGTTTTTCCTATGTCCTTTTATGTGGGCACAACCTAGGCTACTCAATTCCTTGTTTGACTACTGGTATCCAGATGCAGAGGCATTCATGTTAGAGGGGTAGTCACTGGTGCCTACGGTCGAGGAAATTTACTTTTTGACTAGCCTCTCCAAGAGAGGGGAACCAGTCAACTTACAGACTTTTCCTTCAGGGCTGCATAACATAGCGGAATTGATAGGTATATATTGTGCAGATGATACAAACCTCTCGAGCACGTAGGTGCCTATAAGCAAGATCATTGACTTATCGCTAAAGGCGATAGTATTTCTTATTGGGTGAGTTACTGGTTCTGCGGCTCTACATCAGGCATCCCGTGCACAAATGAACTGTGCAGTCTAGTGCTTAAATGCACAAGTTTTTGATTGGAATACCACATTGCTTGAGTGTATGAAAAGGCAGTTGACAGATTGTCGCTTGCGGACACATAGGAAGTTCGGGTTCAGGACCATTTTGTGTTTGTTCTTTTTTGAGAGAGTTCCGAGTTTTATTCTTCGAGTAGTGGTACAAGGACATCAAGCCTCTCTTCCTACTGTGTGTAGATGGGAAGTATTACTGTCGCGACAAGGTGGCGGAAGGACCAATTAGTCCTTCGATGATGACTTCTTCACGTGGTTGTCATGACAGATCCCAGTTATAGAGGACTACCCCTATGCCGGGATTGATTTCTCGAGAGACCCCGAGATACCAGTACCTCCTGGTGAGGAGAGAGGGGAGATGGGTAAGTCTCCACCATTGTAGATTTTTTTTGTTTTAAACATATGTAATTTTTATGTTGTTTTGTGATATATATCATTTTTTGTTATACCAGAGTATTTGATGGATATGTGTTCATTGTGTGCAGATGTGGGACCAATGCGACCTTCTGACTATGTGAGGAACATGCATCGTCCTCTGCCAGGGGCCACACCTTCCGCTGCAGGGGGACCAGCAGTAGCAGGAGATATTCCATTTGGGGAGGCTGAGAGGGTATTGAGACGAGTCGAGCAGAACTTTACTTCACTCACTCGCATGGCCCCGATGGAAAATATTGAGGACCTTCCACCATCTATGCAACCTCATGTAGTGGGGGCACCACGGACTTGGGTCTGGTTGTTTCAGCGTTTAGCCAACGCTATGGATCAGTATAATAGGGCCCACAGGACCTGACTTTAGCTAGACATTTTTACGTGCCATGAGCACTACCTATATATATATTTTGAGGGCATAAGCTCTGTGACTCGTTATTGGTCCTATTTTTGAGGCGCTTGCGTCCATCGGTGTACTCTGGTTACTTTATGATATTATATATGGTTTTTTTTGGTCTTTTGTGTCTTATGGATCATGTGTGCAAAAAAAAATGTATTTACATGTTTATGTGAATGTTCTTTCATATGTGGGCAAGATGCCAATCTAAAATTTGATTAGCTAAAGTATCTATAACTTGGTTTAATCTCCTAGGAACATGAAAATATGTAATATTATCAAAGTTTCGTTCTAAGAGACGTACCCTAAGGAATCGTCGGTGTAAATTTGGATCATGAACCTGATATACTCTGTTTAAATGAGACACAACCAACTGAGCATTGAGATAGACCCGAAGATGGGAGATACCCAATGACAAAGCGTCACGAAGCAACTCAATAAATGCACTATACTCAGAGTCATTATTTGTGGTGTCACCTAAGCATATACCTCCAGAAGATAATAACTGGCCTTGAGGTTTAAATATTACCCAAGATGCAGAGGTAAGCCTCCGAGTGTGCCAACTAGCACCATCTGCATAACCAACGAACACCTCGGAATCACTTGACATCTACCATAGTGATGAAAGATAACATCAATGACACGTCCATAACACTAAAAAAAACTAAAAAGTAATAGTACAAAGACTATACATATGTTACAAAAAGTTACCCACAGTGACCTGCCTATGAGTAATACTTCTTGAGGTAGAGCCCATTTTTAGGCTCTACCAAATCATTCCCTTCAAAGTCAACCAGACAATAAGCGCCCTTTTTTAAAACCTCTTTTATGATGAAAGGTCCGAACCACCTGGGTTTGAATTTTCCTGCCCCTAGGGGGTCTTTATCTTGGTCATAGACCAGGACAAGGTCGCCTTCAGAGAAAATCTAAGGACGAACGGACCTATCATACTGACACTTGACCTTATGTTTGTGAGCCTCGTTGTCCAAGGCCACATCATGGCGTTTCTCATTGAGTTGCTCAAGGTATAATAACGGTTCTTCAAGTGGAGAAGTGTTTGGCAATAACTATACTACCAACTTTAGAGACGGGATCTAACATTCTATAGGCAAGACTGCTTCCAGCTCGTAAACGAGTTGGAAAGGTGATAAACTGGTTGCAGTCTTAATAGACATTCGGTAAGCGCATAATGCCAAGTATAACATCAAATGCCAATTTGACTTGGTTGAGTTGATCATTCACTGTAGAATGGTCTTAAGAGTTTTATTTACAGCTTCTACTTGACCATTTGCTTGGGGGTAGTAAGTTGATGAATGTTCTTGCCGTAACCCAAGCTTTCACGTTAACTCGGTCATCATCTAGTTTTGAAAGTCACTGCCATTGTCAGTGACAATCTCCCTTGGGACACCGAACCTTGTTATTATCTGGTTGAATAAAAAGAGAGTTGTAGTCTCTGCATCATCTTTAAACATTGGCATATCTTCAACCCACTTTGTGAAGTAGCCGATAGATACAATGATATAGCGGTGCCCCTTGCTAAAGGAGGGTTGCATGTAGTGTAATCAATCCCCCACTTGGTGAAGGGACCAACTTTGATGATAGTAAACATGGGAGAAGGATGTGCCTTCATCTTCCGAGAGAAGATTTGGCATGGGTGGAACTTCTGGACTGATTCGATACAATATTTGATAAGTGTCAGTCATAAGTAACCTACTCGTAGAATCTTTTGGGTTATTTCCAACCCAAAAAAATGACCACCACAAGCTCCAATATGGAAATCGTTAAGCATGATAACTGCTTCTTCATGAGTGAGACATCGGTGTAGGATGTAGTCCACACCTCTCCGATACAATGTATCATCGAGTATGAGATAATTCTTAGCCCGATGGCGTATGCGTCGACGCTCATCACGAGAAGTAGTGGTGGGCACTTCAAAGTCTCGAGATAGATAAGTATATCTCCGTACCAGGGATCCAAAGAGGTGATCAAAAACATATCTCCTCTGATAGGAGACTCTTTCGGCACAAGATTACCTGACTCAACTGGAAGTTCTGAAATAAGTTCTGCAAAGACCAGTGACTTTTTGGATTTCGCTAAAATGAAATCTAAGTCAAACTCATGGAGGATGACTATCCATCTACTAATTTTTCCGCCTATTACCCGTCGTGTCGACATGTACTGAAATGGATTCACGATGATAATGATGGTGGTCTTGCGGAACAGAACATAATGACGGAACTGTTGCACAACATGGACCGTTGCCAATGTAAGTTTTTCGATATGAGAATAATGGAGTTCTGGTCCTACAAGGCGTCAACTCAGGTAATAGATGACATATTCTGAGAACAAGTCATCTTCCTAAACTAAGACCATTCCAATGGTTGACTCTTCTACAGCCAGATATAATAAGAAATCCTTGTTATAGTTAGTTGGTCAGAGCACAGGGGCAGTTGTGAGTGCATGTTTCAATGTGGAAAAAGAGCGTTGAGAGGCATCATCCCAATGAAAAGGAATGTCTTTTTTAAGTAAGCGCATAAATCCCTTGGTGATCTCGGTGTAGTTAGCGATAAAGAATCTTAGAAAATTCACCTTGCCCTATAGACTCTGAAGTTGAAGGATTGTGCGTGGGGGGGGCAACTGAATTATTGCCTCAACCTTGAGAGGAATGACCATGATCCCTTTTTTTGACACTATGAAACCTAACAATCATCCTGACATTACGCAAAAGCTGCACTTGTTTGGATTCAAGTGAATCTGAAAGTAGTGACAACATTCAAAGATAAGTCGGAGGTGTGTGGGATGATCCATTCTCTTGCCAGATCGAGATGATAAATAATCTAAATAGGCCTCGAATATATGCTTGAGGTCATGGAAAGCAAAAGACATGGCCCATTGAAAAGTGGCTCCAACATTTTTAAGACCAAAAGTCATCTTACGATACGCGAATGTACCCCATGGACAGATGAATGCCATTTTGTGTTGGTCTTCGGGTTTGATTTGTATTTGATTATATCCTGAAAAACTATCCATGAAAGAAAAGGCTTCACAACCCGCACATTCATTAATGCTCTGATCGATGAAATGTGTGGAAAACTTATCTTTGGGATAGGCCTTGTTCAAATCATAGAAGTCAGTTCATACACGAATTGCGCCTTGTTTTTTATTGACCGGCATGGGGTTTGACACCCATTAGGTCAAATGGATAGGATAGATAAAACTAGATTTTAGCAATTTATCAACCTCAACCTTAATGGATGTTGCTTTCTTGGGGTTAACTGGACAAAGTTTCTTCTAGACAGGCTTGGCATCTGGATATGTTGTGATTTCATGTTCAACTACTTTTGGATCGATTCCTGACATTTCCTCGTAAGACCAGGCAAAAACGTCGCAAAATTATTTAAAAAGATCTGTGTAGATTTGAATCTCTTCGAGGGAGCAGTCAGCTCCGACGAAGACATTCTCCACAACACTAGGGTTTTGGGAGATATTGATCGGTAAGGTTTCAGTGATAGTTTCCATATTACCCTCAACATAAACCTCATGTCTAGCTAAGGGATTAATAGGACAAGACCGATCTCCCGTCATAGTCACGGTGAATTCTCTCGCTTTAATTCGGCTTAACTCTGGGAGGAACTATGATCTGTGATGAAAATCTTCCCAAGGTTTATCCAGACTAGTCATTGCTTCAATTATTGCTTCATCAGAGGGAAAGAATAAGTCTAATGAATTGGTGTGATCAAGAGAACCCTGAGCCCAAATAGGCTCTAGAAGTGGATCGAACTCTTGTGCAGGAATTGGATCAGTGTGGGATGAAGTTTGTTGGACTAAAGAGTACACTACTTCAGTTGTGGACAAGGGCATGGACATGCCCAAGTGCCTTGTCCCATCCATTGTGGCCGATGGGGAAGGAAGTATCCATGGATCATCGAAGTAAGTCATGCGGAACGACGAAACTTGAAAAATCTCAACCTTATGGTGATTGGATATAAACTTAATATCACCTTGAGGGGGCGGGTAATCGAAGGTACCCATCAAATATGGGCACAAAACAAACCCTACGTTGACGACACCTGGTTGAGGATTATCAATCATCGGGACCATGGATTCCCCCAATGCAGGGTCAGGTCTGGAGAAAGACAATTGATCGATGGTCACTATCTGGCCCTCGTGTGGAAACAACAAGACCCAAAAAACTATAGCAACCATAGCTTGCATGGAATAAGTCCAACTCTTTCCTAACAAGAGGTTATAATCGAGGGGAGCATCGACTACCTCTACTTCGACACACATGGTCTTCCCTTCTAACTGCATGGGGAAAGAAGGAACGATACCATGTGGTCAGAACAAACGACCTCTGAAAGTAGTGAGGAGAGTAGGTGACAGAGAAAAAACGGGTTGGCCAACGGCCTTCCAACATGCCAATGACATAACGCATGTTGAGGTGCCCTCATCAACCACCGTGTGGAAGATATTACGAGTAAAACTTTTCGTGGCATAAGCCACTACTATTTGAAAAACTACATGGTAAAGCAGATGAGGTTTTAAGTCGGTTCTATCCAGCATGATTGTACCCTGATTACAAGTCTCGGTAGATCCTAAAGCGGTTAACAAGGATTTCCTCTGGGAAGGGCATCTTTGGAGGACCTCCAAAGCGGACATCGCACAAGGGGTTTTTGATAAATCTTCCACCACAGAGTAGTTCTAGGCGTCCCTTGCATTTGGGTTATGAGAAGATTTTTTGAATGCACCTTTGGGAATGCATGTCATTGTTTCACCCAACGTCTTCTCAATCTGTAGAGGAAGAGATGGGAGTTCATCTTCTTTACCCTTCTCAGAAGTTCTCTGTTTACTATAGTCATGCACTCTAGTCGATATAAAAGCATCACCCCTCACAATATATACGTTCGCGGATATGGGGTTGTTCACAGGAGGAGAGGGTTCTTGGCTGCCCTGTTTCGTGCTTGCAAAGGCTTGGGTTAGATTTTTCGCATGTTGAAATGGATTGGTCAACACAACAGGCTGTTGTTGCGTCACAAACTTCTGGGCTTCTGCAAGCTGAGGACATAGATGGGTCAGGTGGTCTTCCATGCATAATTTGCATGGATACCTCGCCTTTCATTTCTCAGTGTTGTCCCCGCCAGCATTATCGGTAGGTTTTTTAACCCCCTTACCCTTCTTTTGCTGTTTTTTCTTTCCTTCAGGCTACTAGGTGGTATTTGGGTTAGTCTATTGCACTGTGTGTACCTCCAATGTTTTGGTAGTGGGAGCAGCCAAAGTAGAAGTTTGGTTGGCCATTGTGTGTTGTATAGATAACTGCTACAACTGCTTCATCAATTGCTCAGTGGGCTTTGTTTGTGCTGAACCAACAATACCATCCGCATGTGGTCCAACTCTCTGTCTAGTTTTATCAAGTATTGAGTGTGGCACATATGGCAAGATGTTGTATCATAAACCAGACTAAGAATAGATGAGCTCAAATTGTTGAGCTCTCATGATGGTGTATTCTTCGAAGAATACTCCCGACGTCATGACGTATTTGGATAACTGCGGGACCAAAGACTTAAGGAACCACTCAAGAAGAAATGTTGGTGGGACTCGCACCTTAATTAAACTCTTTCGGCATCTACATTCTTAGATGTGATCAGAGATATGGTCCGTTGTTGTCGGTTCGAAATTGGCAAGAATCTCTGTGCCAACGTCGTATCTCACAGGTAACTGCAAATGGTTTAGGCAATCCATCACCAGTTTGTCGAAGGAAGGGTATCTTGAGCGATCGATCTCAATGTACCATTTCACGACACTCCCAATGAGAGTACGTTGAAACAATCGCAATTATACGAAGTCATATTTCAATGAGTTAGATGAGCACTAGAGATGGAAGGTAGTCACATGATCTCTTGTATCTTCATTAGGCTTGGCTTAGAACTTTGGGATGTCCGAAGGCAACTTCGTCAGCATAGGAGGCCAATGCGGATCGTGACAAATAGGGTCATTCAACAACCTTGTCAAATATGGCAAGTGAAAAGTTGCCAGGAAGGGTAGTTTGGGTTGTTGGTGATAACCTGGGAAAAAGGGGTCTGGAGTTTGACTAGCACCAGGTTGCCAGGAAAAGTTCAGTTGCTGGCCTGGATTCTGGTAGAAACCATGGCCCTAGCCAGCGTATGGATTTTGTGTATGTGGAGACATCATTGGTTGATTTCCAAAATAGGACATAGATGGTTGGACATGCATTACATTCAAAGGACTTTGGGAAGGGTTTCCCCATGTCGGTCCCATGAGGATAGGCATAGTATTTTGTCCAGGGTTCCATTGATTGTGGAAAGACTTACCCCAGATCAGCATTCCAGACAAGGGAACAGATCCCTGCCAAGAATTCCAAGGCCCTGATGTGGAAGAAGTTCCTAGGTTTTCCCCCTGTGCAGGAATAGTACCCTGCATAGGAATAGGTTGTCCAAAACTAGGATTTCCCCCAGTCGGGAAGGTGGCTGATGAGAAGGCATTGTTACCAAACATTCTGATCAAAGAAAATGGTGTCAAACCTATTGGCATATTATGTGAAGGTGGTCCTTGACTCCCCACTCCAAATAAACTATGGTGTGTAGGTTGCCCGACGGATTGTTGATGCGAGCCATCAAGTGTAGGGGACGAAGGAGGTATATTACCTCCTCCATAAGGGAAAGCATTAAAAGGAGTAGGAGTGCCCCCCATGTGACCTTGCAGAGGATCCCTAGAGCTCCCTTCCCCCAGAATTGAAGTCTGTAAAGTGGAGTAGGAAAGTACAGGATTTGTACCCGAACTAGGCATCCCGTATGAGAACGGAGGGTCTATCACACTTGCTATGAAAGGGGTTGTGGCCACCGCCAAATATGGGATTGGACCACTGTGCGATGTAGAGGCAGTCGAGACCATGGTGGCTTGGACCGGTGATGGTGGGTTAGGAGGTGAAAACTCTCCTGTGGTGACAACCGTAGTGGGAATTGAAGAATTCCCAAAAGGAGTAACAACATTTGTTTCCATTGCTGGATGCAACACTGTCTAGCACTTGTAAAGATGAATCGGTATGATGGTGGGTGTTGAAAGATTAGTGGTGTAAGTTTCAACCAGATCAAAAGCATGTGATCCAAGGTCTAAGACGGTCGATTCCTATGGATGTTGGTCGAGCACAATTTCTTGTGACCCAGTCGCTTCAAAAGACCATTGTTGGTCTAGCTTTCACCTTAGTGGTGGCAGGGGTGGCTCCAGTGTAACTGGCGGCAGGCCAAGAAGCCTTCATGTCCGGCGAGCTCATGATCCTCCACTATGTGAGAATATCAAAGACACTCTAGGGTATTCTAACCGTTCAAAGGTAACACACACTAAAAAAGTCCCTATAAGATAAGACAGGCAAACACTAAATTAATTGGAAGAACAGTTACAACAACCAACACTAGAGCAACTTACCGGTGCAAGTGAAAATTGAAAATGGAAGCACCCTCCAGGTATACTCTGCAAAGCATGGCCCAATGTTTGTCCTAGGTACCGCATTATACCCCCACATTCACCTGTGTATGTCCCTAAAAAAGATAGGCAACTAGGTTGCCAACACGCGAACAGTCACCAGGCGGGTACAGTCAAAAGTCGGGTAGACCACAATGAGCAGGGTATCGAGCCTGAAACCTATCAAGGGTATCGAAAGAAAGTGGTCTGGAAGACAACTAAGGACCTCAAATGGATTCGAGACCCATGAAGCCCCGTGGAAAATGCAATCGACGGAATCCCAAGACAAGCCCTCTATATGTGTTCTCCTCTACGATTGGTCCAGCTTTGGAGGGGTTATCTCCGCTACCTTTCCACACACGACCTTGTGTTTATCCCCTGTGTTAGAGAGGGGTCCCAGATAAATTTCACAATACTAGACTTGGACACTCCCTAACTCAGACTCCAATGTTTGATTTTAATGGCCTTGAAGAGTTTCCTCTCCAACCTAATCCAAGGCCCTAATCCTGAACTAGTTAGTTAACCCTACAAACATAAAAGTCTAATAAATTTTAGATTTAGCGTTAATTTTATGGATTGTCTTATGTCAAGGGGTATGAAAGTGAAACTGATGATGTGTAAAAGACGAAAGTAAAAATGAATAAAAAGTTGGAAACAAAAAATTTTCACTTAATGAAAAATTTCAACAACTTTTCAAAAAAAAAAATTGTAATTTTCTAAGATTTTTGGACAACAAACTCAAAATGAATTTCACTCGAGTACGAGATACTTATGATCTAAGTAAACTGAAAAGAAATTATGAAATAAAAGACTTTTCCCTGGTTAATAATGCAAAATCACACTCTTCAACCAACAAGAAAATGAAAGAGTTTTGTTTTTTTTTTTATTTAAAAGATGATAAAGCAAAAGGGAAAAATACCAACAAGTAAAAAACCAAGAAAAAAAATTCTGGCCTAATCATAGATTCCAAAGAATCACTTCAAGAAATCACACACTAGCAACTTAAAAAATGACTCTCACACTTGTCTAAAAACCCTAAAAAAAATAAAATTAATGACAAATTTCAAGTGAAAAAAGAAAGCTAAGGCTAAGATAAATCCTAAGCTACTGATTGCTAAGACAGAGATTCAAAAACCTGAGAGGTATAACTCTCGTCAAAGGAAAGTATGACTACCTTACCCTCAACAAAAACTATTCTGCACAAGTACACTACTGACAATCCAACAGCCAGCGTGTGCATGTGAGTTGTGTAAAGCCAGAGGGCGTGTACACACATGCTGGCCTTATACAGGCCGCGTGTATATCTAAAACTCTAAAACAAAATAAACACAAACAATCCAAACCAGGAAGAGACCACTGATATTGAGAACTGGGATCCCTTGAAGGCTTAGACACTCTTTTTAACAGAAAAAAACAAACAATAAAAGGAAAAAATTTGTAAAACAAACCAATTTGAGATAAGACTGCAAACAACCAAGACTTAGATAGAGTTCCAGAAAACCCCTGAAATTGACTGATTATAACAGGGAAGAGGATGACTGCCTCAAAAATTTTCTAGATTCTACATGCTACTGCTACTTCTTCAACTAGTGTTCACACATGGGATGTAAGAGAGTAGGGAGCGAGTACACGTGTGCAGACCTTATGCAAGCTGCATGTACCTCTGTGGGTCTCAAAAGAACACATTCAAGCAAATAACAAAGACAGTTGGTATGGAAAACGAGACACCCTACTAGGTCATACTTTACAAAAACTAAAAAAAACAGGCAAGAAAACCGGTCTTTTAAAACTACACAAAAAATAAAATTCCTAGGAACCCTAGAGACTTCCCAAGTATGGTCGCAAATTATGTTGTGAGGGAAATCCCCTTATGGACTAGCAAATAGGGTTATCTTATGCATACAGATATGACCAAAATAAACCTACTTTCTACCTTCATCCCCAGACTTAATCCCCATTTCTTTTCAGCAAATACATGGTTAGACCAACATACATTGTTCTGGATGTTCGATGTCGATCCTCCTTCACACTTGATCGCTTGTTGGAAGCTATCCTCTCAATATTGACCTGCGTACACAACAAGCAACAAACTACACATGCATTTTACCTACAGACTAATGGGTTAGAGATTCAAACATATATTTATTGAACTATGAAGAACTCATATAGTGGGATGGGAAAAACATTTCTTTATTATTAACTTTAATGAATCAACTTACAATGTTGAGACCGACCACTGCTCCATGAATCCTGATCCTGGGATCCTCTTCAAATTTCCTCCAACTTCTTTTCTTTGTATCACTTCTTACACAAGGATGGCTAAAGGGTTGGGACAATGGGAATATGCAATTGGGCAGAGTTTCTTTACTCTATTTCTCCTCTTCCAAATGGGACCCCTAACCCTTCTTTTATAGGCTAGAAGAAGCTAGGTATTTGGACGAACCCTCAGCCATGCATGGTCGGGAGTTTCAGTTAACTCACCCAAAGCTCTATGTTATGTCAGCAAATTTCCTTTTTTCGTGCTTTTATCTGTCCACGTGGGTTGTTTTAGGTCAGCTAGTGTGTAAACGCATGCAGTAATGGAGTAGGGAATGTGGGCCCTTATAAAAGAGGTTTTCTAAAGAGTTTATTCAGCAGTGCTTTGGCAAAGAAGGGATCTGAGATGGCCTGATGCCAGGTGAGCATGTATGGTGCAAATTAGGGTTATAACATGGAGTCCCTCTAGATCTACAGATTACTTCACACAAGAACTAGTGTTTCTCAACATCTTCATCTCCCTTACCCCAAAATTCTGGGTATTGGGCAATCAAACCTCCCGCATGACCAACCATTGTTGATCTTGGTGCTCCTACCAAAATGAAACCTAACGGTCCTTCTTATGATCTACCAGGGGATCCCAATATCCTCCATGTACTCACACTTCCTGGCTGCAACTGACTAACTAATTATACTGGAACAAAATTAGCATGAGAAGGTAGTATCAAACTTACCACTTGTATAGAAGACACTTAGGGTATGGGCGATTTGGGGTTGTCACCACTAGCTTTGGGGCGGTTTTATTTGATCTAGGGGGTCTTGTTTTCTTCCACTGGAGCGGTCTCTTTGGCTGTATTCCCGATATTTATTGGCATCGTTGATGAATATTCTCTTTCTTCTTCAAGATTCATGTTGGCTTCCTCCTCTCTTGCTTCTAAACCTTCTCCTTGTTTTCCACCCTCCTTGGGACTTCTTTCTTTCTATGCTTCTCTCTCACTTAATCTTTGACTAGCCAATATTTCTTGTGTTCTCATCTCCCACAACTCTTCCACCTATCTTTCTTCTACTGCTCCTAGTCCGACTTCTTTCTGCAACTTCTCAGACTTTCTTGCTACTTTCTTGATCTTGTCATGCCACCACTTCTCAACTATGGAGGATATTTTCATGTCTCGCTCGTCTCTTGAGTCCATTTCTTGTTGTTTACCCTGCTTATCAAAGAACCCTTCCCCTCTCTCAGGACATGACTCTACCCCAAGAGAGGGTATTTATGTTTCCATCTCAGTCGGCGACATAGTCAAAATCCCCTCTTCCATAAAGAAAGCTTTAATCCACAGGGGGATTTCTCTCAACCGTCTTTCCCTTGCCTCTTTCATTAAATCTACCTTTGCGCGTGAAAAATATTGGTGATTCTCAGTTGCAAACACAATAATGTATCTTTCTAATGTGGTATTGACCCAAAAATCAATCGCTCGTGTCACTGGACGATCCAGCCAATGAATTGATGTAATATTTCTTGTGTCCCAAGTACAGGTCCTCTTGACTCATTCTTGGAACTCTGGATCTTCTTGGATCCTATTTATCCAGTGGAAAAGTTCTTCCGGGAACTTAACACAAAATATCGCGTACTGGTCGCTCGATCTTTCTGAGTAAAATACTACCTCATGAGTATATTCCACATATTTTATTCTCAGCTCAACTTCTTTCCATATGAAGGCATCGTAGTTTATTTCCAACCAATGGTCAATATTATATCTCTGAATTCATGGAAGCATCCTTCCTATAGGTTCCCTTTTAACGCAGGTCCCAGAAACAAAACTATTTTTTTGGCGCAAGATTGATCAAACCAGAGTCATTCTCAAGTTACCAACAAAAGGTACTGAGTAGTCTAGAGCACTCGCATTTTCATCTCCTCTAAAGAGAATAAGTCTCACCCAAAGCGTTGCTGAGACAAATGGATAGGGAAGGGCAAGGAGAATTCTTAGGTGGGTTCACAGAACCTTCAAGACTCATCTTGATCTTACATAAGACATCGAACTATAGAACAGATCTGAACTCATATGCACAAGAACTGAAAATACTTAATTTGCGGAAAAACATCAAAACATAGATACATCATGTGGAACTCATGAACCATAAAAAATACTGTAAATATACAATGCATAAGGATGAACACAGAAAAACACAACATTTTTTGAAATTTTGGATCCTTCTTCATATATTAAATTCAAGTCTTTCTCAATTACAATCTCAAAGAAACATAGTAGTGCTCTATAACAGACTCTTGGCTCTGGACCCATGTCGCAGAGCTCTAATTTCCAAAATGGTGTACATATTACATTACAAAACTCAAAACCTGACTTTTCAACAATAGACAACAACAACTATGAGATCAACCTAGCAGTAAGGGAAGAATCGGACTGAACCCTTTTACAATCATGATTCAACAACCCTTTTACAATCATATTCATCCTTATATATAAGTTAAGTTGTGTCTTTTGGCTTTGACTTTGGCTTGCACGCTTTCTTTTTTTGTTGCAACCATTTTTTCTTTGTTGGCATTGCGTTATCCTTTTCACAATTGATTTTTGTTTCTTCTCCTTTCTTTGTTGTCCAGCTTCTTCTGTAACTTGTGCAACTCATACTAGGCCAAAACTAGGACTGTAATCCTTCTTGTGCAACTTCTTATCCAAAAAATGAAGGGCCCAACAAATCTTGAAGTCCTCTCCCATTTTTCTTTCTAATCCTTAAAAAATTTCTTCCACTTTCGGCTAGTAGTGTAATTCCTTTGGTTTTGGAGCCAACTCAAGTCCACACCAATGCTTGGTGTAGTCTAGTTCCAATTGGATATGGAAAGGCATCAGCAAGGCTGGATGAACTGCTTGATCGACATGAAATCTATGTGAGGTGTTCTTTAAGTTTACAACCCATAGTTGAAACATGTGTTGTGGAGGCATTGAGTTGGAGGCACCAACTTCCTCTACTGTAATGATTCTATATTTCTCCATCGACGATACTTTATTTATTGTAAATTTAGGGTCTTGGACCAGGATATACTTCTCTATTGCAATCCAAATTAACAAGGATGAGAATTTGATTTCCCTACCTGAATCATGGAACTCCATGCAATTTTTATGGATGTTGTTGGCCAAATATTGTTCCCAGTGGAAGACCTGTGAATTTTGAAATACTTGGCCAATTGACTCTATCATGGTCATTTTTATGTCGAACTCCTAACCTGCCAGTGTAAAACATAAAGATATAATAATTGTATTCCATCTGGCACACAGGTCTGGGATTTTTTTGATGATCATGCCTTTTGATTTCTTAGTCATTTTCAACCCACTCAAGAACTACATCCAGTCATTTATGTTGGTGGTTTTTTCTACCTTGACCCTTGACTTAGAAATGTTAGTGATTCTATGGATGAGGCCCCCTGTCACTACTATCGATTTGTTAGGCCAAAAATTTTCTTCATGATATCAATTGATGGTGAATTTGGCTGCTTCTTCTTTCAAATGACCTAATTCGACCATCTGTGGACCTCCTAAAACATACCTAATTCCTTCTCTTTCAAGGAAATATGTTTCATCCTTACAATGACCTTCCTCCATCCCCCAATCAGTGAAGGTCTGCCACTTCTTTCTCAAGTCCATTTCTTCTAGCCGAGACTATTGGATATTCTACATCCGGATTTGAAGTGGTGTTGCAGTCACTCTGTCGAATTTCTACTTTGATATTGGCTCTACCAATACTTGGGAGACCTGACCCCTCATCCTTGAAATTTATGAATCGATTTCGATTATACATAGAAAATCTGGAGGAAAATGGGGTCAGTCGGGTGAATAATTTGATGTGAATGAGAAAATAACAATGACGAGAAGTCGTAAGAATCCTCAAGATTTATAGGAGGGAGAGAAATGCTTGTATTAAAATTTTCCAACTGTTCCATGGATTCGCGTGTCTTGGTCATAAATTTTAATGGGTTGGTAGAATCATGTGAGGGGACATCTATGTCAGTGCATAGTTGGCATGAGTGTGAGTCATGTCAAGTGTTATTTGTGGTGGTTTCTAATTGTTTGTCGTATGTATCACGTCGGTCTATATTTATGGTAGTGGTTGCACAATGGTCTTTTGTGTCATGTCGGTCATCAATGTCTCTGAATTTTCCATCAATTCTTTCTTGTCATTGTTTAATTATGCTAGTGTTTCTTGAGTCAGAATTTTCATAGTTGGTTTTTTCACTTTCCAGATTGACTGGGTCCCCACTATTAATCTGCGGTCAATACATGTGTCTCTTGAGTATTGATTTTGTGTCGACAATTTTGCTACTATTGATTTTTCTTGGTAGATAATCTTGGTAATTTCTCTGTCGATCTGTTGTTTTGTTGTACTTCCTCTTAATTTTGTGGCACATTCTATCTCTTGATCCATGCTCGCTTGATTCAAATTTTCTACACTCGCTTGATGGAGATCTTCCTTATTTGATTGATTGTCATCCAATAAGTAATTGTCGTAAATCTAGGGATGGAGTTGTATGTCATTGTTGTTTCTATCCTCCTTTTTATAAAGTTTTGTGCCTCAACTAGGGACTTATTTCTCTCTCTATTCTTCTCTTTGCTAGTTTTTCATTGATTTTTTTTTGATTGGGACTTCTTTAATACTTGATTTTCTTGTAACAATTTTTCATACATGGATGCTTACAATTGAATTTATTTTATTAGTGCAAAATAAATTTATTTTTTTTAACGAAAACGATTATATTTTATTTTAGAGGGGTGGCAAAGCCACAGATTCAGTTACAAATTGCCCCGAGTTTCTTCAGGCCTACAGATCAAAAACCAAAATGTGATGCAACATTGTTTCAGCATAAGGTCCATCGTTGTTTCAACATAATTTCTAGCACTGTGTTTCAGCATCTGTTCCAGCACTGTGTTTCAGCATATGTAACAATACTGTGTTTCAGCGACTGTTCCAGCACTGTGTTTCAGCAAATGTAGAAGCAGTGTGTTTCAGCTGTTACAACACTGTGTTTCAACACTGTGTTTCAGCTTCTGTGTTCCAGCATCTGTGTTTCAGCTGTTACAGCTTCTGTGTTCCAGCATCTGTGTTCCAGCATCTGTGTTTCAGCTTCTATGTTCCAGTATCTTTGTTTCATCTGTGTTTCAGCTTCTGTGTTTCAGCTGTTACAACACTGTGTTTCAGCTATTTCAGCACTATGTTTCAGCATCTGTGTTCCAGCATCTGTATTTCTGCATCTGTGTTCCAGCTTCTGTGTTCCAGCTTCTGTGTTTCAGCAATGTGTTTCAGCTTTTGTGTTCCAACATCTGTGTTTCAACTGTTATAGCTTCTATGTTCCAGCATTTGTGTTCCAGCATCTGTGTTTCAGCTTCTGTGTTCCAACATCTGTGTTTCATCTGTGTTTCAGCTTCTGTGTTTCAGTTGTTACAGCACCATGTTTCAGCTGTTTCAGCACTATGTTTCATCTTCTGTGTTCCATCATCTGTGTTCCAGCATCTGTATTTCTGCTTCTATGTTCCAGCATCTGTATTTCTGCATCTGTGTTCCAACTCTGTTACAACACTGTGTTGCAACTTCTGTTCCAGCTATCTTTCTCAGGCGCCTGCTGCCTTCTACAATCTTTTACAAGCTGCTGTCATTTTCAAGGAATACATATTTTAACTGGATCCCCATCGTTTACGCTGAGTTCCCCTTGGGACAAAAGGCAGCCTTCGTTGGCTAGTTTGTCTGCTTCTTTATTTGAATCTCTAAGAATATGGTAGCACTTGAAGGAGGTGAAATATTTTAGAATGTATCTTAACCTTTGCAGATTCTTGTTTATCCCAACATCTTTAAACTGTCCTCTTGAGTGTATTATTTTGATCAAGATCTCAGAATCTCCAAATGCTTGTAGCTCCCGGTGTCCTCTTTCCCTGACTATCTGGAAAACTTTGATCAAACTCAGAATTTCTACTTGATTATTGGTTCGTTGTCCAAGACCCCAACAAAAGGTTGCTAGTTTCTCCCCTTCGCTGGAATAAATGATTCCTCCTGCTCCCGCTGTCCCAGGGTTTCCTTTGGAGGCACCATAAAAAAAGACTGAAGTTTTGCCTTGTTTTTGCCACCAACTCTGAAATATGTCATCGTTGTCTCTTAACCTCCATTCTGTTTCAAGATGGGGTTTTTCCGTGCTATGGGTTTGAAGATTCAGCACGGAGGAGCCAAGCCACTCCTTTTCTTCCTGCAGAATTGAGGTATCGGTTTTGTGATTTTGTGAGCTCAAAGTTTCTAGTAGGAGGCCTTTTGCTTTCGCTACTACCATTTGGGGGGTCCATTCTGTGTTGTTGAAGATTTTCTCATTTATTGCTAGCCATAGCTTCCATCACACGAACTTGGGGATGGAGATCCAGATTCTGGCCCATAATGTTTTCAGGGAGAGCGAAGGGTATCTATCCTTCGAGCCAGTGAATAGTTCCACTATTGAAATGTTGGTGGGAACAACGACCTTGAGGCCTTGGTGTGTAAGATGCCAGACTTTGTTTGCGAAATGACAGCCTACAAATAAGTGGTCCGAGGTTTCCCTGGATTCTCTGCAAAGACAGCATCTGTGTGGTCTGGCAATATTTCTTTTCAATAAATTTTCTCCCGTCAGAATCTTTCTGTGCATTAGTGTCCAGAAAAAGAAGTTGACCTTCAGGATCGCCATCGAGTCCCATACCTCCAACCAGAGCCTTGCCAGGAGACGTCTATTTTGTTGTTGCTGGAGTAGAGCATAGCCTCTAGCTGCTGTATAAATTCCTATGGGTCCCCATCCCCAAGTGTCTTTTCCTGTCCTGTGCACAGGGGCTGCCTCTCGAAGCTCTACTTTGAGCATCTCAAGTTGCTGAAGGAGGCAATCTGGGACATTTCCAAATTGCCACTCTAACCAAGATCCGTCTTCATCCCACTTTGATATGGAAATAATTCTCTGGATACCTCTGTTCTCAAGAAAATCGCAAATTTCCCTCAGGCCAACGTTTGAAGCAATGGCGGATTCCCCATTATACTGTCAGTACAGAGTTTGGTTCGTTTTCCATTTCCAGGGACATGGTACAAGTGTTGATTGAAAAATCGTGCCCCTTTAATACACAGCTGCCATAAAATCGTGGTTTTCCTTCTCACTGCGTTTTGGAGATTTCGAATTTTGGCATTTGGGATGTATCTGTGACTTAAAGTTTTGCTGACTGGGTGTGAGGGGTCGTTGTGCTTCTTCCACAAGATTTTGCAGCCCAGAGCAGTGTTTGCAAGTGCTGGGTTGTGAATCTGCAATCCTCCTTCTCTCAGAGGCCGCTTGGTTGTCTCCCAATTGACTAAATGAAATTTTCTTTGGTTTCCTTTCCCACCATGCCACAGGAAATCTCTCAGGAGTTTGTTGATCTGTCCTGCTATGGAATTGGGCACTAAGAGATAGGATTCTTTATATATCGACAATGAGGAGATAACTGCTTTTATCAAGGTTAATTTGCCTCCATGGGTGAGCCAGTAACCTCCCCATTCTTCGATTTTTCTTTTGATTTTTGTTAAGACTCCTTCCCACAGGCTGACTCTATTTACACCCAGTGTTAAAGGCAACCCAAGATACTGTATCTTTTCCCATTTGGAGTGTCCTTTGAACCCCAAGGTACTTGCTATCTTCTGAGTTTCATGATCTGCTACATTCCAGCTGTAAACAACACTTTTTCTTTCGCTTATCAGAGCTCCAGACACCTTGCAATACGCTTGAAGAGTGCCCTTGAATGCAGTGGCTACTCTATTTGAAGCTCCTCCTAGCAGAAGAGAGTCATCCGTGAACAGAGCATGGTTTATGGGCTTCAGGTTCTTCATTATTCTAAGTCCTGGGGCTACCCCTATTAACATTTCCTGTTCCAACTTCCTGTTGAGGGTATCCGCCATTAATATGTACAGAAATGGAGAGAGGGGGCATCCTTGCCTCAGCCCCCTCGTAGCTTTGAAAAAATTTGTTGGTCTCCCATTCACCAATGGGGCAATCCAAGGGCTATGAGTAAAGGCTTTTATCAGCTTTACAAAGTCAAGATCAAATCCAAAAGAGAGGAGCACTTGATACAAGAAGGACAACTTTACTCTGTCAAAGGCATTTTCCATGTCAAGCTTGATCAGCATGCCTTTCTCTTTTCTGAGATTGTTGGAGTGCATAGCTTCCTGAACTTGGATTACATTATCCAAGATATGTCTCCCTTTGAGGAATCCTCCTTGTGATTCTAAGATAAGCTAACCCAACAGAGGTTTTATTCTGTTTGCAAGAAGTTTTGCTATAATCTTATAAGAGGCATTACATAGTGAGATTGGCCTGAATCTGTCAAAGAAGGCGGGGTTTGTTTCTTTTTGGATTAGCGCTAGGAAGGTAGAATTAGTGTTGCCTCCTATTTTTGCTTTTTGAAGGACTCCTTTTATCATTCTTATGAGGTCAGATTTGATTATATTCCAGCAAATCCTGTAAAAATGGATAGTAAACCCATCTGGACCTGGGGCTTTGTCTGGGTCCATGGACCAGATGACTTTACTGAGTTCTTCTTCACTGATTGGGCTCAAAAGTGCTATATTTTCCTCTTTTGTGACCAATGCCCGGATATTCGTGAGGAATTCATTGTAATCTTCTTCATTGTCATGGTTCTCTTTGTTGTAAAGTTGTTGAAAGTGTGAGAGAGAAACATCCTTTATTTGATCTATTTCTTTGCAGAGCTTCCCTTCGTTGGTCATGATTTCGGAGATATGGTTCCTGGAGAGGTGGGCTTTGAATTGGCAGTAGAAGTAGGATGTATTCCTATCGCCAACTTTCAACCAAAGGCTACGGGATTTCAGCCTCCAATACTCTTCTTCCTTTCTGAAGGCACGGTAATTTCTGCATTGAGATTGTTGCTCCTTTTCCAGTTTTATTCTGGCAATGTCTATTGTTTCCATCTTGAGCTGTAGTTGTCCCAGCTGCTGCACTGACTCCTTTCTTTGGGTATTGGGGTTGCATTCCGGGAGTTTGCTCCACTCCTTGAGGGCTTTTTTTGTTATTTTTTGTTTTTGTTCCCAGACAAAATTGGGGGAGCCATTAACTGGGGTAGACCATGCCCATTGAACCGTGTCTATGAACCCACTCTTTGATTTCCATAAGGGGTTGAACCTGAATGGGATTGGGCCTAAATTTTCTTCGTCCTCTAGCTGGAGCAATATGGGTTTGTGGTCCGAGGTGAGATTGGGGAGGATGGCAATGGAGATCAGCTTCCTTTCCAACAGCAGAGTGCTTTGAACCAGAAACCTATCCAATCTGGCAGAAATGTGTTCCTCCCCCATCTTGTTATTGGTCCAAGTGTACAACCCTTTACTTGGTTTAAAGTCGATGAGGTCCCATTGCTGTATGATGTCTTCTACTACAAAAATCATTTTTTCCTTGCTGGGACTTCCTCCCCTTTTTTCTTTTCCATTCATGACTAGGTTGAGGTCTCCAGCAATGATTATATTTCTTGGGGAGTTTTGCTCTAGAAATTCGTTTAATGTTTTCCAACAATATTTCTTTTCATTGTGCAGAGTTGGAACATATAAATTGAAAAGTGCAATAGTTAACTTACTTGTTGTGTGCTTGAGCTCTGTAAATCTCCAGTGCTGCGTGTTATAGGAGTTGACGAGACTGAACTACTTTGCCTTCCACAATGTTGCTATGCCTCCGGAGGTACCCCTTGCGCTGATTGCCTTCCCTGTGTTTTTTTTCCATTTGTGTTTGTTGATCTCTAGAAGGGCTTCCCCTTCAATTTTTTTCTCTTGGAGCATGAGGATATCTGTTGGTTCCACTTTCATCAGGTCCTTGACCGCTTCTATTTTTGCCGGATTCCCCAGTCCTCTACAGTTCCAAGAGACGATTTTCATTACTTACTATTGGGGGTGATTGGGCCTCCTCCTTTTAGAGACCTTATTCTTGTGTTTCTGCCGATTGACATTTCTATGGTGGGCTGGCTTCCTTGGGTCTTTTGTCTTTCTGCCTCTTACTCCCTTGCTTCTTTGTGAGATTTCCTCCCTGCTCTTTTGGCTGGCCTTTCTAGGATCTCGTCCTCCGAGCAGCTTGATGGATCTATTACTTTCTTTCTGGCTATGTCAACATATGTTGGAGAGGGAACTACTTCCATGGTTCCTTCCGCTTGCCCAGGTGCCCCTGTGTCTTTCCCATTTGGCGGGGGGCTTGATTGTGTCCTGCTATCCATAATTTCTGGTTCTTTTGTGTCATTGTTGACCTTTTCTATTTGAGGATCTGCATGCGGTGGGGGAGTAGAGCTCCCGGCGATTTTCTCTGGCTCTATTTTCCCGGAGTTTCCAGTCTTGGTTGCTCCTTTGGATCTGGATTTTGCTGTCCCTATTTTCTATACTGTTGTCCACTGATTTGCTTTCTCATTTTCACTTTCTTCTGCATTCTTTTTCTTGCAGTGCCTTGCAAAGTGTCCGTATCCGTGGCAGTGCTGGCATTTGAAGGGTAGCTACTCGTAGTATATCTCCTGAATGTGCGTCCAGTCTACAGTTGTGAGCTTAATTGCCTCCGGTAATCCCACTTCTAGATCAACCTCCATGCAGATCCATGCGCATGAGTACTGATCTTTTCTCACTGCTTGATCTATATACCTTCCGAGCATGTTTCCGATTGCATGCAAAGATTTTTGGTTCCATCAGTGTAGGGGGAGATGAGGTAAACAAACCCACACTGGGATGGCCGAGGGAACATCCTGGGCTGGGTCGAAGTCCGGAGTCCATTTGTTCAGGTATAACCCCTGTGGCCCCATGAAGTACGGCCCATTTCTGAAGATGAGGTTTTTGTCTTCAAGGTTGTCAAAGATGAATACAAAATATCCTTTCCCTATGAAGTGGCTCTTTATTCCTTCTGTTATGAGCGGGTTCCATTTACTCTGCACCCATGCATCTACGGATTTGGGAGAGGGACAGAGTCCGGTAAATTGCCCAATAAGTCCCCTATATGCTAAGTTGACTGTCGTTCTGCACGTTTCTTACAAAGGCAATTCGACACTGGGGATACTGTCCAGTTTCTTCACAAATTTCTGCTGCACTGCTGACGACGGTCTCTTGGAGGCTGCAGTGACTAGCTTCCTGAATGCTTCCAGTTCTGGCAATGGGGGAGGGTTAGGAATGGCGCCCCCACCAGCGTCCATGGATGGGGAGGCCCTAAACAATGCTGAGAGCTCGAGTTGGGTCGCGTCCTCACGCCCCTATGTGCTGGGTCACATTTTTTAACTGAGCATTTTAACCTGGCAATTTGCTTCGATATGAGCGGATCTGGGCCTGTGTCTCTCAGAGGCAGCCTCCTACCTCATGGATTGCTATCTATTGGTGATGTTGTTGTAGATGCGGTTGAGGGATCTCGCGACCCCCACGATCTGGCTCGGTCTAGGCTGGAGAGGTTCGTCCTTGCCTCCTCTCCCGCACAGCTTCAGCGGCTGCCCCGAATTCGACCCCCTGTACCTTTTTTAGAACTAGTTATGAATGAGGATTTCTAAAGGTACCTTTCCAAAACGTTGTAGCCTAAACCTTTATCTCATCCCGTGTAAAATAATTTTTAATTAATAAGAAATTTATTAATTTACATTTTTCGACTTCGACCGGACTATTACATATAATCTTTCATTTTTTTCTCTCCTTGTTGGCATCATTTTAATGAGTATTTTTCCAATAGGGATCACTATTGTTATATGTTGTATTTTTTTAGATGGGCTCCATTAATTAATTTTTAAATGGATGGACCAAAAATGTTTGTAATTGTAAATATCATGTCAATCAGATGTCTTCTATAATGTATGTTCCTAGCCATGTTGTTTCTAATATTTTGGGATTTCCTTTAATTCGATTGTCATATAATAAGACCAAACTCCATTATTCATTTCCTTTTTATTTAAATTTTGATCATGCCAAGACTTTTGTTGTTTCTTCTAGACTTCTTGATGGTGTATTACTATCAACCTCTCTTATTCAAGTTTGGTCAACTGGTAGAGTCTATCATTTGAATTGCTTCCTTGGTTGAACTTGGAAACATATGTCACCCTATATAAGTTGGCCCAGAATTGGAGTGGAATCATAAATTATTATCCCTATACCAATTTAAAAGGAGTTTGTCCATTCGATCTCTTATATGTAGACCTATATTCCCATAGATTTGCAGGATCTTTATCATCCCACTCATTCTTGTTGATTCCACAGATTTTGGCAAGTCCTTTGTGTAATATTTTATTGAACGATTCAACAACGCCATTTTCTTGAGGATGGTATGAAGTTTTTTTTCTATGGTCGATGAAAAAATTCTTGAGAATGACTTGGATTATCTCATTTACAAAGTTCATCCCTTGATCACAGATTAATGTTACCGGACATCCAAATCTTGTTACTATATTGTCATAGATGAATTTTGTTGCAACCTATTTATTACATGACTCGATTGACTCTGCTTCTTCCCACTTGGTTACATACTTTAATGCATTAATAATGTACTTTTCACATGTTCATTTTTCTCTTTAGGGAAAAGGTCCAACAAAGTCGATAGCCCAAATTTCAAATGGTAAACTAGATTTTACCGAATGCAAGGGAATTTCCTTTTTCCATAAAGGCCAACCCATTCTTTGACAGTTGTCACATTTTTTGTATTGTTCTTGACATCCTTTGTGTAGGTTTGGACACCAAAGACTCACCTGGAGTATCTTCTGGGTTGTTGTGTCAGCTTGGAAGTGACCTCCAACTAGTCCTGCATGTTCTTCGTCAATTATTCTTTCTCTTTCATTCTCTAAGGTGCATCTCCTCAAGACATCATCGGAACCCAATACATATAGATATCCATTCATTATAGTGAATGGTGTTTCTTTTAGAGATAAGACCTTAGTTTTATTTGCAGCGAGATCTGCAGGTTCCTTCCCCTCTTCCAAAATTTTTTCCATTTCTTCAAGATATTTTGGGGTCACTTCAATATGGAATAAATGTGCATCCATAAGGCTATCTTATATGTCACTCAGGTACTCCCCCATATCTAGTTGGGAGAGATGGTCAAGCATGACATTCGTTTTTCCTGGTCGAACTATTACGTTGAATTTGAATTATTGAAATAACAATATCCAATGACAAATTTTCCCTTGATGCATGGGTTTTTTGACTAGATACTTCAAGGCTTGGTAATCTGTGAAAAATGTAAATGGGTTTGCAAGTAAATAATGTCAAAATTTTTGCAGTGCAAAGATCATTGACAAGGATTCTCTTTATGTAGTTGAATAATTTATTTATCATTTATTTATCTTCCAATTAGCATAAGCATTAGGATTTTTTATCATGTCATCATATGGTTTTGTGAGAACCGATCCTACAAAAACACTTGATGCGTCGACAAGTACATGAAATCTTATTGACCAGTCGGGAAATTTAAGTATAGGGGCTTTGACCAATTTTTTGTTTAAGAATTCAAACGACTCTTGATAGTCTTGGCTCCATCTAAATTTGAATTCTTTCCGAAGTGATTACTCTCTTAGAAAAATAATGTATGAATAATGGCATGTGAACTTTCTACAATACCGAGTATGTCCCAGGAATATTTTTATCTTCTTTTAATTGACATGTTGTTTTAAGTCGAGGATGATTTAATTTTTTCCATATATACCTTCACACCATCCTTGCATATGACATGTCCTAAGAGGATTCCAATTGGGGTGGAAAAGATACATTTCTTAATATTTAGGGACAGTTAAATTTTCCTACATATTTCAAGCATTAACCTAAGCCATTGTATGTGGTTTTTAAATAAGTTGTATATGGTCCAATTGTCTAAATAGACAACCATCATCTTGTAAATGTAATTTTGAAATTCCTTCACCACTGTCCTTGAAAATAATGGAGGGGAATTCTTTAGCCATGTTATCGCACAGGTTGCAGGTTGGGAAAAGCCCGACCCAACCACCAAGTGGAGACAACTTGAGGGATACTATACCCAATGTCACCTCGATATAGGTCTTGCACTTCAAGGGTGACTAGGTCACTCTAGGAAGGTGAGCCCTGTGACCCTAAGGGAAATGGAAAGGGAAAGCAGAAATGGAAAGAGTGAATCCCCTAAAGGTCAATAATCTAGGTGGAAAGTGGAATATTAATATCATTCTTGAATGATTTTAAGGTTGTCAAAGCCTTAGGTGAATTACCGAGAAGTTGGTACTTGCCCAAGACACAAGGAAAACCACTTTGAAATGTAATATGTTAGTTGGATTGGAAAGCTAGGCTTGATGTCCTTAACTTTCATTAATGAATGACAATATATATCAATAGTAAAAAAGGTACTAAAATTGGTAGAAATATTGCTCAAAGTCAAATGAAATATGCTTGAAAGAGTAGATAATCACTAGATAATTTTACAATCTATAGCATGAGACTTTATAAATGAATTATGTATGTCATAAAATATGTATGCATAAGTATTTTTCAGACTTATGGATGTAACAAACTTGTTATGACAGAGGTGAAATCAGCCACTAAAACTTGCAAAGAAACCACTCAAAAATTGTATTAAAGCAAGTAAAATAAATTGGCAAAATCTTAGTAACTTTTGATGGTGAAAACACAATTTATGAGTGACTTTAGGTTAGAGTTTCTGCAGTGAATATACCAGCCTTATGGATATAGAAAACCAATGATTATTTCAGAAAATTTATCCAATCAAATCAACCACTAGTTAGCTCAATAAGTGGACCTAGGTTAGTAGAAGGTTAGGGGAAATTTTTAGGTCTAGTCTAGGGTTAGTTTAGGAAATAATTAGAGTTAGTAAGATACGGTTAGAGAATCCCTAATGATTGTAGGTTAGTTTTACTACAACAACAATAATTTTTGGTTGAAAGGGGATGCCTCAATGAGGCAATGGAGCCAAAGGGTCAAAGAACACTTTCCCAAAGAGACAACTTTAAAGATTGAAAAAGTCATGTTTACCAAGTAATTTATTTCTCCAATGCAATAAGTAAATGACAAGTGCCTTAAAAAATGGATTAATGTAGTCTAGAAAAGAAAGAGCTATAGATACTACCTCATTGGGGGTGTAAATCCTCTTACTCCCCAAGGAAAGTATCTCTATCTAGGGTTTAAGCTGAGAGGGTGTATGCCCTTATACTTCTATTAGCAAATCCTTGTTAAAACAATATAATATAAGAATAAAACGATGAAGACTAGAGTGGGGGTGTATGCCCTTATACTTACCACCTAGCTCTAGCAAATTAACCTTGACTTGAGCAACAAATGATAGCACAAGAATTTCACGATCTATAGCATGAGACTTTAGCAATGAATTATGGATGTCATAAAACATGTATGCAAAAGTATTTTGCAGCCTTATGGCTGTAATTTTTTTTTTATGAAAGCAGTTAAATCAGCCACTAAAATTTGCAAAGAAACCACTCAAAAATTGTATTAAAGCAAGTAAAATAAATTGGCAAAATCTTATCAACTTTTGACGGTGAAAACACAAGTTATGAGTGACTTTAGGTTAGGGTTTCTGCAGTGAAATTACCAGCCTTATGGCTGTAGAAAACCAATACTTATTGCAGAAAATTTATCCAATCAAATCAAACCCTAGTTAGCTCAATACGTGTTCCTAGGTTAGAATAAGGTTAGGGCAGAGTTTTAGGCCTAGTCTAGGGTTAGTTTAGGAGCTAATTAGAGTTAGTAGGCTATGGTTAGAGCATACCTAATGGCTGTATGTTATTTTTAATACAGAAGAAATAATTTTTGGTTGAAAGGGGATGCCTCAATGAGGCAAGGGAGCCAAAGGCTGAAAGAACACTTTCCCAAAGATACAAATTTAAAGCTTAAATAAATCACATTTACCAAGGCAATAATTTATTTCTCCAATGCAATAAGTAAATGACTAGTGCCTTAAACAATGGGTTAATGGAGTCTATCAAAGAAAGAGCTAGATATACTACCTCCTTGGGGGTGTAAATTCTTTTACTCCCCAAGGAAAGTATGTCTAGCTAGGGTTTAAGATAAGAGGGTGTATGTAATTATAATTCTCTTACCAAACCCTTATTAAAACAATAGCATATAAGCATGAAATGATGGAGACTAGGGTCTGGGTGTATGACCCTATAATTCCCACCTATATCTATCAAAATAACCTTGTCTTGAGAAACAAATGGTAGCACAATGTAGAAGAAGCTTAGAAATTCAAGGAAAAATCTAAGACAAACCAACATAAAAGATATAGAAAATCCTTCCAAGGATAGAGAATCACTTCCATCAACCAATAATATAAGAAATAGCCATAAACAAGAGAAAAAGAGAGATAAATAACCAAAGAGAGTGAAAATTTCAGTCCAAGTACCTCTCCAAGATGGGAGAGTTATGTTAAAATGAGATCTTCTGATCTCTTATTTATACAAAATGTCACTAATATAGTTTGTCCACATAATTAAGGGTACACCACAAGACTAGGGGTCAAAAACCATAATATTTCCCCTTTTACAAAGTAATATTAAACAATTCACTTTAATTTCATTTTTTGCACAAAGAAAACCCTAGTTTATAAAGACATCACCCCTCTAGGGAACGTTTTGTCACTAGAAGAAAGTTGTCGGAGATGAAGGAGTGTAGAAGATCTTCCCAAAGCCACATGTAAATAATACAATTCACTACCTTCATGGTCAAATCATCAAACCCCTGAAAAATTACTTGTTCCAATACATGTCAACCTCACCACCAAACCCTAGCCCCCCTAGGTGACGTCGTACCTCTATACATGATGTTTTTCCTCTCCTAGGAAAATGTTTTGGCATGTGGGGGATAGATTATGTCATCCAAGTCATATTATAGGGCTTCAAATTTTTATCTCTCTCATTTGGCATGCGGACCTTGGCATCCACCTATGGGATTCAAGCCCCATCGAATCCCAAGCTAGGCTTGGTCTTCCAAAACTGTCCACCAACTAGGTCCTGCAAAGAAAAACAAGCACACCCTCCAAGGATCTCAAGTCATAACATTAGATGTCGGTACTCAACAATGTCATTGACTCCTTTTTCGAGCAGAAATTTATGGAGTAGTATTGGGATGGTGCACAAAAATCCTTCATGTAGGTCGGTGTAGAATTTTTCTTTTACTGTGTCGACAGAAGTTTGATCCTCAATGGCTTGGTCTGTTATATAATATTAGATAATTATTTCAACCCACTCATGCAATTTTGTTCATCCTCCATTTGTAAGCTCGAGCATTAATTTTTCGTTGGAAGTCAATTTACGCATTATCATATTTGTTAATGTACTCGAATATGGATTTTGGGATAGCCTCCAAAACTTGTTTGTAAGTCTCTAATAAAAAACATCATCTATCTTCTGCTAGCATGAGGTTGTTCCTTCTTGCATAATTCTTGATGTAGTTTTCAATTTTTCACTCCAACCATTTGTGTATGTCTTGTAAAGTTATCATCTATGTGATCTTCTGCACTCCCAGGGTCATAACTACCACCAACAGAACCATTGTTGTAATCTAGGGAAAATTAAGGAATGTTACCAGTATTCCAACACATAAGCAAGCAAAGAATAGAGGTTACATACACATATGTAAATACATACACGAAGTAGTGAGAGCCCAAGAAACAACACTTTATTATATGTGTGTCAATACAACACAAAAGAGACACTTTCATTGATACATGATCATATATTTATACATACATGTTTAATTCCCAAGAAGTTGTAACTTCTTAACTTCCTGGGTTAGTCGGCTTAACAGATACTTCGATCGACTTATAATTCTGACTTCGGAAACTGACCAAATAATTCTTAGTCAATTATCGGGTCTATTTGATAGAGTGGACTAGCCCCTTACAATAGAAGGGATGAGCACCAAGCACACTTAACCTCATTTATTTCTAATCAAAAGATCACTTGCGCACTCTTAATGCAACGGATACAGCATTTATTGTATACCAATGTTTTTATGAATAAATAAGTATAGGGTTTTGGGGACTACTTGGACCTAAGGGCTTAAGAATGAAAGTTTTTTGAAGCATAGAGTGGTGGTTAGAGCACCAAAATGAAGGTGCAAGGGTTGTGGGGCCTTCAACAAGAGGTGTAGCCATAGTGCACTTAAGGACGAGTGTGGATGGGGTTAAGGTTTGAGTATTAGTTATTCCTAGGCTTAGATGGAGGTAGGGTGGTCTAGGTCATGGTCTAGATAAAGATTTGGGTCATGTTATAGGTCATGTTCATGTTCATGGTCATAATATATGTCTAGGTATTGGTCTAGGTATAGCTTTAGGTCTAGGTCATGTTCTAGGTCACGGTCTCGGTCTAGGTCTAGGTCATCGTCATCGTCATGATCATTGTATAGTTATATTTCATGGTATAGGTCATCATTATTGTCATGTTCATCATATATTTATAGATCATGCTCTAGGTATAGGTCTAGGTGTAGGTATTTACATTCCTTTCCATGTCTAGGTATTTCTATCTCTAGCTCTAGGTCTAGGTATTTCCATGTCTATGTTAGGGCCATTTCTTACCTTGCGATGTACTAAACTTGCTATAGTGTGTGAGAGTCTGAGAGGGAGAGAGAGGAAGACATAGAGGGCGGGTAGGGAGAGAGTGTATGGATAGAGAAGGGGAGTAAAGAGAGAGAGAGAGTGAGAGGAAGGGGGGAGAGACATAGAAAGAGGTTAGATAGATGAAAAGAGAGAAATATGACGAGAGTGGGGGAGAGTGATACAGTGACTGAGAGAGGGAGTGTTATATGGAAGAGAGAGAGGGAGGGGAGAGAGGAGAGAGATAGAGAGAGATGGAGGTGGGAGAGAGATGGTAGTTATAGGGGAGAGAAAGAGAGATGAGAGAGGAGATATAGTTGGAGGGAGGGGGAGAGGGAGAGGGGGGAGGGGGTATAGATATAGTGTGAGAGAGTGTAAGAGGGGGAGAGATAAAACCATAGAGGAGGGGTAGATAGGGAGTTTTTGAGAGTGTAAATGTTAGGTACCAGATCTATTATATTAAGAAGAAAACATAAATATTGTAAAAAATACCAGAAGAACAACAAAATGTAGCGAACCACAACAACACAAATGATACCTTTATTGATAAAAATAAATGTTCACTTGTCTCTTCAATGGGGAATCCTATGGCATAGAAACACTTTATTACAATAATTCTCAATATTAAGCTTTCTCATGCGTCCTACTCTTATTTATACTATCTCTATATTATAAAGAACATTCTAGAGGAAGATATTTCTAGAAGTAGAAGATTTCGATATTAACTAATGTCGACCTCTATTACATGGAAAATATATTATTCTACCTACACGAGGGGTTAGGGAGGTTAGGTCCCTAACATTCCTTCCCCCTTCAAGAATAAACTTGTTCTCAAGGCTTGAGATGAGGAAACTATTGCATAATGGTGGTTGTTGGTCACTATAATTGTATAATTAATTTCAAACAACCAAGTGAAACATAAATTATCAACCCAGGGAAGTCTTTTGTTTCAAAGATAGCTGCGCACTGTGTATGCTCAATTCCAAAAGCACTAGTGTTGTAGTA
>JZKD02S2443000.1:208056-222193 GCA_000966675.3 Picea glauca
CAAGGCTCGTGTCTCAGCATCGTGGTGGTCTCCACTGTGTCTCAGCATCTGCATTTCTGAACTGAGTGACAGCTCCGTGTTTCGGCATCTGCATCCTCGAACCATGTAGCTGCTTTATGTTTCGGCACATGCATCCTTGGACTGTGTAGCAGCTCCGTGTTCAGCATGTGCGTTCTTGGATTATGTAGTAGCTTCCGTGTTTCAGCATCGGTTCAACAACGCCTTTGGATAGTTATGTGTTTCAGCATCGGCCTTGAATACTATTCTGCAAATATGGACACGTATTCACTTCTAATCAATGGTTAGGTCGAAAAGTAATGTAAAGTATTATGCAAAACAAATTAAACGTGTAGTAATGAGAAAGGACGTTGTGTACCTTGGAATGATCAGGTGGAATGATAGTATAAGTCTAAATACAGGTGGTGAAGGATATAATCAATGGCAAAAAGTATGGGCAAAAATGGTACAATATGTGGTCCTAACAGTGGTTGACTCCTAGGTGCCATCTTCTAGATTTGTATCCTTGTACTGAATTAACACTTCCTTGATGGTGCTTTGATGAATATGGAACTCACGCTTTTATAAGACTCCTTGTGGTTGCAACCAAATGGAACCTTCTTCACCAACTTAGGGAGATTGGTTTGAGTGTGGCACTTAGTTCCAATCTCTTTATTTAAGCATGGGACACGAAAAATAGGATGGATCTTAGAATGACTGAGCGGAGGGGGTAGAGAGAAAGTGTGGGTGAAGTATGAAGCTCAGAAATAACCATGGATTTAAGTTGCGACTATTTTCTTAAATATATATAGACTATGTAATGAAGCCCTTCATTTTTCCAAGTGTACCTTGGAGAATCTTGAGAATGGTTTTGAAATTGTTAGACCATGCAAGAAATTTTGGGGTCTTGCAGCCATTCCTGGAAAACAACTTGGAGATAATCTAGTACAATGAAAGAGAGAGTAAATAAGGACCCTTCTTATGCATACTTCTTGGAAAGAGTGTTCGGACTCAGAAATGCCGTATTTTCATCCACCTTTCCCTTCATCATTCTTCACATTTCATCACCCCATTAACCTTTCATGATATCATTTTCATAAATATATTTGGGTTTCACCTTATTATTTTTCACTTTATTCATTTAAGTATTGAAAGAGAATTTGTGATTAAATATTAGAAAATCGACATGTTTTCATATATATCTCAAAAATGTGTGAGCTTTGTAATGTGTAGGAATATGTGAAGGAATAATTCAAAAATACTTCTCGAATACTTCCTCCACCATTTCAATATTTGAGGATATAATTGAAGCCTATTTCAAGGATGAGATCATGAGGAATGGATAACATATCTTATCCAAGATATATGAGAGATATGTGTGAGGATTTGAAGGGATCATATTTTGTAATAATGGGAAATTGGTTGAGAGAAAATTGGATCTGTAATTATGAGATGCTTATCTTCTTTTCAAAGCTCTCATATATAAAAGAGAGTTGATTAATAGGATTAGCTTTCTTTTCTAGAATTGATTAAGTTACACCTTGCTAAAACATGCACAATCAAGACCTCCATATCCCGCCCTACATGCACCTATAATGGAGTGTTGCGAATGCACAAAGTGTTAATTGTTGTTAGTTTAGTTGCTCCGAGAGATAGAATCAAATTTCATCTTTTCCTTTCATGAGACATCAATGAACATGTCCATCACATGAGCAACGGATTTAGATCATATGCTTGTTTATGATTTTTTCTTTCCAAATTTTGAAATGTGTGGAGAGTGATATCTTTGACGTGTGAAAACAGACTGTTGAGTTTTGAATGTCTCTTCTTTATGCTATACTCATCAGACGTAGATAAACTACCTGTTGTCGGCACATATAGTGCATCAACTCTACTGATTACAAATCCAGGATTGACATATAAATGAGTGAAATATACTAAAAATATATTTACACCAACAAAGAGCGTCAACAAACACATTTTAATTTCTCTTCTTGTAAATGATCTCATAATCATATCCAAATAGTTTGTTCACCCATTAATTTTCTCTAGGGATGACATTATTTGTTCCATAAAATACTTGAGGCTCTGATGATCAATTTTAATTTGGAAGTGTTTCCCCAATAGATAAGGATGTCAATGATCTGTGGCATGAAGAATAGCCAACATTTCCTTTTCATAGATTGATTGGCCCAAATGTCTCTTTGAAAGTTGTTTTCTAGTGAAATCCAAAGGCTTTCCATATTGAATGAGGATTGGTCCAATGCTTTTACCTTAAGCATCACATCCCAGGAAAAAAGTCTTTGTGAAATCAGGAAGTGTCAGTATAAGGTTTGTGCACATAGCCTCTTTCAAGGCATTGAAGGGTTGATACACTATTGGAGTCTAAGTGAAAGAAATATTTTTAAGGAGAGCAATGTGAGGTGCTGCAATTTTTCCATAATTCTAAAAACAATTGTGATAATAGCCTATTAAAACTAGAAAACCACACAAGATCTTAATATTTTAAGGGAGAGGCCAATCCTTCATAGCTTCAATTTTCTTAGGATCCACCCATACACCATCATTTCCAACAATATGACCTAGGTACTCCACTTCTGAGGCTTCAAAGGCACATTTGGATTGTTTGAGGAAAATTTTTTGCTAGGAGAGTAGATGGAGAAATTTATCCATGTGGGTGAGATGGAATTTCCATGTTTTACTATAAATAAGAATATCATTAAATAAAACTAAGACAAAATGATGGAGGAAAGAATGGAAGACATGATTCATGAGACTTTTGAAAGTGGAGGGACCATTACATAGGAAAAAGGTCATAGAAAAGAACTCATAGTAATCCTCGTGAGTTATAAATGCAGTCTTGGGAATTTATTCCTCTTTCATATGTATATGGTGGTAGCCAGAATGAATACCAAGTTTAGTAAAGTATTCAACCCCACTCAATTCATCCAACAGGTCATCAATGATATGAATGGGAAATTTGTCTTTAATGATGAGTGTTTTGAGGGCACAAAAGTCTAAATACATGCATTGAGTTCCTTATTTCTTGAGTATTATGACCACTGGATAAGAATAGGGGTTGTTAATAGGATAAATAACACCGACCTCGAGCGATTCTTGAACAATTTTCTCAATTTCATTCTTCTTGGTAAAGGGATGTCAATAAGGGTGAACATTGAGAGGAAGAATTCCTAGGACTATGTAACACCCATGTTTCCCCCAGATTGTGAATATTATTATTATTGTGAAAAAGACTATAGACAGATATTTCATGTGAATGTTGGAGAGAAAATGAACCTTGCTGTAGAAGGTAATGTATATATTTTGTTAATTAATAAAAGGAAATTGTGGCATGACTGTTGAAAGACGGTTTCTAGTATATATCATGATTCATGAGAGGGGATGGTAAGGGGAACAGGTAATGGTTGATATGACCCCTTCCAGGCTGATACTCTGTTGGATATGAATTGCTCAGAACCAGAACAGTCTCATGGCTCAAAAAATTTAATTACCAGTTGGGCTAGTAGTTGGGAAGTCTTCCTCAAGAGTTAATGAGGAGATGGGAAGAGTACCATCTAATAAATTCTTGATCTGATCCATGACATATTGTTGGGTAAGGAAAGAAAAGGAAGGAAAATTGTGGGGAAGAGGGAAGAAGTGGAGACACACAAATGGGTTTGAGGACCATTCAGAGAAAGATAAGAGCACACGAGGCTCTCTGGTTCTAAAGAAGAATTGAAAAAATAATTTGTTCTTCTTACATGAGAGATTGGACAGTGTTTTCTAATAAAGATGATAAACAGAGATATAATGATTGAGTGAGTGATGATGGAAAACTCCCTTGCTTGGTGGATAGAAAACTGGATTGTCAGGTTCCTATGGGAAAAGGACAGTAACCTTTGTCCCTTGCTGAGAAAAAGAAAAATATCCCTCATGGTATCATGATCTAGCTAGGGGGTTGTCAGTGGAGGAAGACTCCAAGAGAAAGTATGCCTACAGTTGGGTGGAAAAGGGAACCCTTTTCAGTAGTTGCCAACTAATTTCTAGGTTTCAGATAAGTGTGATTTTGAGTTTATATTGTATTGAATGTTTTTGTTATATAATTAGTTTTCTTGAGCTAAATGATGGCATAATTTGTTTATCTGTTGAATGGTAAAAAATTTAACTTTAATGACCTTGTGGTCTGGGAAAATTGAAATACAATTTGAATATCAACTTTTATTAATGAACTTTTGTTTAATCTTGTTTAGTAAAGGAGGTCTTTTAGTAGTGGCTTTTAAAATGAATTTGGGGAAAACGATGAGTGACCCCCTGTCTAAATCTATTTATGTGTTAATCCTAAAAAATATTGTCCAAGGATGAAATCCATGAATATAGAGTCTGGATGGAATCTAAAGGACTGTTCTTAACTCGTCCATCCCTTGAAATCTATTTTTTGTAGTATAGATTTTGAACCCTATAGACGAAAGGCTCTTCCTTTAAACCATTTTTCTTTTCAAGGTGACCTGAGGCTAGATTTCATGGACTTAACAAAATCTCGGTTAATATTTAAGAGTGTATACCTTTGTGGATTGTCAATGTACCATACGAACATGACCCTATAACCCTTCTCTACTCTCAAAAGGAGCTAATCCATCTAGGCTTTGAGACTTCAGAGGTCTGAGACTTTAGAGGTTTGGGACTCCAAGATGTTTAAACTTCACAATACTCCAATCCTGTCAAAGTCACAAGTGATGCAAGCCATAGATCTAGAAGGATTCTTTGGAAACCTTCCTGACCATCAGATACCAGTTACAATAATTCGACATTGACCAACTCTAGGCGTGAAAGATTTGGAATTGGATGGAATCCCAAAACGTCGAAGTCGTGAAGTGACACGAGCCATTGATATAAGGACCATGTTGAGTGCTCAACACACCCTAAAAGCTTTTATGAAATTCGGTTACTTTTGGGTACCACTTTTGGGGATGGATTATTTTGTTTTCATGTCTCTTTATCGATCAAATCGGATTTGTTTGAACCTGTTAATATGAAACCTTGTGTCTAAAAGAACTTGTCTTTCTGACTAAGAATCTGCAGCTAACATTGTGACTAGCATGCTTATGTTCAGCATTGGAAAGATCCAAGCAAGTAAAATAACCACACAACAACAATAATCGTTGATCATCGATGCACCATAGGCATCGGTAAAAGGCAAATTAAGTTTGTGTTAGTTATTCTCCAAGAAGATTCAAGAGATAGTTGATTCCCAATGTCGTCGACGAAATACGAGAGGGATAAGCATTGACATGATCCATGAAAAACCCACGATAGTCGATGATGGATGTGTTTGTTCAGGGTCGTTGAAATATCAAAGGGTTAAATCATTGAAAAAAAATTCAGACACATCACCAATCGACAATTCCCAATGCACTTTCGGCATTGGGAAATTTTGAGGGAGTTAATCTGGGAGAACTTGGTTAAGATTATCGTCGATATCCAATCCTTGATACTTTTCAGCGTCGACAAGGTAGAATCTATTGTTAAATCTAGTATCTAAGGAAAATTCCTTGATTCCGAATAAGATGATTAAATAGAGACGCTACTTTTAGGTTCCCCATGTCTTTGTCGCGTAGGTTTTTCGTACGATCTAGTTTCGTCTCGAGTCACCTTAAAGTTCCCTATGTCCTAGTCACACTTCTGAGCCAGTTTTGAAACTTCATCCTTGTATGGCAAGATGGATTGGAATCAGATATTTTTCTAGAATATATCAACAAACAGTTTTTAAAGAGAAGCTCTGACTCTTATCTACCCGTTAAATTAGCGAAACGATTGGATGTTTTCAGCACAAGATACGATCAGATTCTTCCATTTAATAGGCCAGTTAATTTTTTGATCCACACATGTTTCTCACCCATGCACTGACTAAACAACGGGTATTTGAAATCGTCGATAGACCATATTATAGCTCGTGCCCACGCCGCCAACCTATGATTGAATTTAATTTTAAACATGATGAATATTTGCGGTAGATTTTATAGAACCACACTCATATCCTTAATTGAATAACTGATGCGACAAGGTAAGTTCATCTCTATTTAAATCACTAATTTTTTTTTCGAACACTTCCATTTTGCACACACGTTTCCATTTCTAGAGAAATCTAAGAAGCAAAGAGAGAGCCTCAAGACTGCATTGATTCTCAGACCATCAAAACCAGGTTAAGCTAGTAGAAGAGGTATGTGTTAAATTTGATAAGTTCAACGGTCATAATTTGTTATATATCAACATTTTATCTTTTACATAGTGTCTAACTATGTTCTAGCTATAGGGAAAAATTTCTCCAGGAAAGCCAACGACGAGATTCTCTCCAAGGGAACCGAAGTTAAAGGAGGAAGAAATTGGTGAGGGTTCTTCTCTCGGCACTGTGAGGAAGTTGGAATATGCTCTGAGGGAGGATCCCATCATTAAAACCTAGATGAATAAGGTGTTCATTAAACCTCCCACATTTGGAAATACATAAGTGACCACTGGATAAAACATAATGCTCCCACAGTGGAGAGATCTATTCAACAGAATCAACTGGGAAGATTACCTGGAGTGTATCCCACACAATGACCTGGGTGTAAGGGCACTCGAAGACCAGGTTTTACTGAATATTCGATGGTCATGCTTTCATCTAGTCTCATATCTAAATCCAGTCTTTCCCTGCATTGAGATTTTCAATTGGATAATTGATCATACAAACGCACAGAAGTGCCACATTAATGATGAGAATGGTGAATGTGTCAGATTGTTTCTCCCAACAGAGGTTCAGAAGTACCACAAAATCAGGGACCCCGAGGAGAGGTTGAACATAGAATTCATGGTCAAGTTCTATGAATTACATGACACCAGTCGATTAATGGCTTCCTGGTGGAAGGAAGACAAGAAATTTATGAACCGAACAATGACTAGTACGAGACAGTGAACCTAAGGGAGCCATATATCTACTTGATGGCTCTAATCTGCCGACTATATGGAGAAAAGGACTTCCCCAAGTTCTCAGAAGCATGGATTCCCCTAGCATACACTGTGGCAATATTTGGGAGTAGCTTCAACTGGGGAGAAATTATATCCAAGAAATTGAGCATCAGTGTACAACATGCTCAGGCGCTGAAAGAAGGACAAGCACCCAATTTTCACATGGCCTCGTATCTGCTAGATGTAATCTATGCAAGGAATGTATTTGTTGGTATGAATTTGAGTTGGCATGTTTCAGAAATTCCTGTTCATGTATACTTCATCATATTTTTGGAGAATAGGTACAAAAAATCTTATGCCCTTATTTGCGATAAATTCATTGCTCGGGTTTATTTCATTATATTTAAAAATGAATTACCAAGGTTGTCTGTAGAAGCCAAGAAAATGATCTCAAAGGTAGGCCACTAGTATCTAGATGAGCACAAAACCTATATCAAGGTGTTTGGGGCCACCAGAGCACCATATTTACTCCCTTCTCACTTCCCAGACTGGCTCATTATAGGATAAATTTGTTATCAGACTATCCCGTAGGGCTATAACTCCACCTTGGTTAAGGACAAGAAACAAGCATTTATACTCTACGGTTTCCATGTGGGGTTTTACATAGTGAAGGACACTGCTCAATATAAACAAGAGGGTTTGAGTCAGCTGGAATACAGGTTCTTGACAGGTCAGTTTCACAAGCATGACCCTAAAGGCCTAGTCCTCCAAAATGCTTCACAAGTATCGTCTTGTTGGCCATACGTTCATGACAAGTTTGAGGATGATATTTTTATGGAATGTGCTCAGGACTAGGAGGAGGTATTACAAAGGAAAGCCAACTCGAACATGACTAGGTTCAAATCTATGAGCATGGATGAGAAGTTCGATACAATAGAGAAGTTAATTGAAGAATCTCTTGGGGTTAGAGAAGAAATCAAAGCAACATAAACCACAGAGGCACAAAGGAGAGGGTTGTTGTTACTAGAATGAGCCTAGAGAATCATCGACTAGTTAGAGAATGATCTTCAAATCATAAAAATGATGAGGACCCCCTCGAATGACCCAATCACAATCAGAGAGGAACCAAGTGGCTTAGAGTCAATATAATTAGAGGAAATCACCGGTCTGGAAAACCCTAGAGTTCCTTCACCACAGATTAGATCATCGGTAACCATTCCAACCCAAAATGAGGTTTCAAGAATGCCAAGTGAAACAGGTGTGCCAAATCCCCTATTTGATCTAATAACCATCTATGACAATGAAGAGAGTTCGTAGGTCTCCTCGATAACTCTGATATCGATTACAAAGGAGAAGGAACCTGAGAAAGCATCTTCCCCAAGTCCTAATGCTTTAGTTCAAAACTTTCCACTGAGCAACCATGAGGTCGAAGTGTCTTATACACTAATTTTGTTGACCGGCCAGAGACCCCAAAAGACAGTTTGAGGGATGAGCTAGGATCGGGTGGAAAAAAAGAGGAATTTCAATAGCAAGATATCGACACCTCAACAACCGATTACCAAGTAAGTACTGAACCTATCACTGATTCTTCAATTTTGGTCGATACCTCACCAACCGATGAACACCAAATGGAGGTCGAGCCATCGAATCATATGGAATAATTACATGAACCAATCCTAGAACAAATACACACAACAAGGAGTCTAGGAAACACTCTAACCTGGGGAGAGAAAAAAATCCCTGATCATGTTGATGAGTTCATCGATATAAAGGCAATATCTTATACAATAAGAGGAAAGATATCATGAAGAGGACCACCAAGAAGAGAAGACTCACACTGGATAGCTCGATTCTCATCACCACTGAGGAGAAGTTTCTTAGTACATAACATGCAAATATGTCTGAGCTCATCGACGCAGGGATAACTATCATAGATGCCACTTTGGATCGAGAAAGGAGAAATGAAAAGGATTTGGCCACTACACTAAATGAGCTATATCATCTGCGCCATTTGGATAAATACTATCAAGACTCAACATAGGCCATGGTGTTTCTGAAGAGTGAGTTCCACGATGATTATGCAAAGTTCACAAGTGAAAGGCATCTTTTCACTATAGGTATAGCCTATTTCCAAGAAGAAACCCTTATGGCATTGACAACTTGCAAGGACGTGGAGAGGTGGTATGAAAAATCATACCAATCAGTAGAAATAATTGATTACATCAACGCAATGCAAAAGGGATGAGACATAGAGGTGCATGGTATTTGAATGCTAATGGATAGAAGCATCTCTCATATCAAGAAATCAACTGAATACTAGGTAATTATGGCCCAGGAATCTCAGTGGGAGATACAGAAGAAGTGGGTCAAGTAAAAAAAAGGTTGGGAAAAGATCAATCAGGAGATGAAAGGAATTGGCCTCCCATAATTCGGCTCACCCGAAGACTTTGTCAACCTGCATGACATAGTCAAGCGAAATGTAGAACAAGACTTGACATGGGCAGCAGATATCTCATAGATGGTGAGCATGGCACCAGGTCAAATACAACACTTCATGGAACAACCAATCAAGGCTTGTGAAGTTCTCCAACAGTTCAGTGCCAAGATTATCAAATACAGAAAATGGACAGTAGAAGTGAAATAAATCCTTTCAGACCTGATGGATCATCACAAGTTCCCGTATGCTAACACATGTGAGGAACTCTTCATCAAGTGGTTAGAATATGAGAAGAGTCATCCACTCTAGTAGAACCATGAGACTATTCTCAGAGAACAAAGAGATCAAGCGCCACATGGTGATATTTTGTTTTACTTAACTTACACTTCAGCTATTTTTAGTTAGTGATCCTTTATAAAAAATAGGATTGACCTTTTAGAAAGGGTCAATGGTTTTGGGAAAAGACACTCTTTTTGGGGAATTGTAAAGAACTATTTATGAACAAACTTAATTGAGAAGTCATTTTTAGGACTAGAGACAAAATTCTATTTTTCATCAAAGGCATTATGTGATTTGATTGAAGAGGAAGCACTTCCAACTTTTATTTCAGTAATTGATGTTGTAATGAGTAAGAGTTTCTGAATCTATTGATAAGTTATTTGTTTCAATAGTTTTGTAGTTCTTTTGTTATTAATGATGGAAAGAAAATCATTGTTATTAAGGAAACTATTTTCTTGCAATCATCTTATTACATGCATATTTTTCTTATGATAATTGTATCTCAGTCAATGATGAAATACCAACAAGTTAATGTATTAGTACTAGGCTTGTAATAGGTGTGAATATATTTTCCTTCATTCTTGAGCACGAGGGTTATCCTAAGCTCAGCCTTCTTCAATAGTTAAGAATCCCTTCTACTAGTTGGCTTATACCAACACATCTCATTGTATTAGACTCATCTGATAAAAGAAAAGACAAAAGAGAACATTTAGACTGAAGGAGGAACTTTCATAGGAAGATATCTTGTCAATAACCAAGTAAATCCCATCAATAAATTAGCTAGATCAAAATGTCTGGAGAACCATTCCACCATCAAACACTGCAGAGTCTAATTGGGCCTCTAAGTCAGGTTTGGTTCCTGTTGTTGAGTTAAAGGGATCTTAGACCCCTCAACATACCCTTCGGGATATATCTCAACCATTATATTGAGTATAGTGGAAGGATAGAGTAAGCGGTACTACTACTAACAAAAATAAGTTGTTTCCCCACCAGGTAAACCTTCAGGGAAATCAAAGGGTTAAGAATGGAAAATGTTGTGAAATGGTGAAGTGTCGAAGTGGAGAAATCTTGCCAATCATCAGATCAAGGGAAGGAATTTGGGAGCATTGTGGACTATAGATCGAGGATCCATTGGGAACCTTTCTCCACCATTTGATCAACTAGTGGGGAGGTAGAGTAAGTACTTCGATGAAGTCTTAATCTGGGAGATATAAGGTTTGAGTGGTGAAACCATCACAAAGGTCGAAGGTACGAGACTTCAATAATTTGGGACTTCGAGACTCCGGGACTTTGGGAGATTCAAGGATATAGGAGGGGGCGTTAAACATCGAAGTGTCGAAGTTCCAAAGTTTCCCATGTTGTAGTATCCAACTCTGATTGGATGGGCCCACGTATGCTATGACTATGTGGCATGCCTGAATGTTTCCATAGGGCATCATGGGATTGGTCGCGAGTTAGGTGTGGGATCCCCCCCCTTGTCAAGTATAAACCATGTTTTAAGTGTGGAAAAATATCAACCTTCGGATTTAAGAGTGGATATATCCACACCATAGGTTTTGGAGTGGAAGGATACTTTCAAACTTTGGGTCTCCAAGGATTTTGTAGACTTGTACAAGAATGAAGGAGGGTCGAAGTCCTAGTATTCCTTAATACCAGGAGATACTCCTTGGAAACAAAAGCCATTGTAATGGTATGACGACCTAAGTCACAATAGTTACATATTAGACGATATGAGAGAGGTGAATCTATGTGGATGCCACCTGATGAAGGGGATGGCCACTATCAATTACACCCTGAAAACTTCGGAAGGCTATAAATTTCAAACCAGAGATCGATTTTGGGAAATGTTTTAGTCATTGGAAAGATCTTGGTAAGCACGTGGCGATAGTGTCCTCATTCAAGGAATTCAAGCAGTTGTAGAAAAGCAACAAATTTATACCCCCATCCCTTAAAAGGATACTTAGGGGTTTGGGTGTGACACAATGGTATCAGAATAGGAAAAAACACTTGGCTTTCTTGGGTTCATGAAAAAGCATAAATAAATCCTAATAGAAATCCTTTAAGGGGTCGGGCACCCTACCCTACCCCTCTATTAAATCTTATTTAATATTTACTTGTAATGAACCAAATACTTACAAATATCATAAAATAATAGAAGTACACACCATGTACAAAATGTGAGCATGGAGAAAAATTCCAAGAATATATGAGTTACACAATAACTCCTTAAAGAATAGGGTAACCCCCTCCAAATAACCAAAAACCATCCATACTTCCCAATTCACTCCTCCCAATAGTCAATACATGATCTCTTATATATAGTTTTTCACAGTTGCACATGAGGCCCTTTTACTACTACGTCAACCTTATTACATATGCATTTACACATTACATGTACATTTAGGTCCATATATTCCCCCCATTGGGGTAATGTCATATACAATTAGCCATATATATGCCCCCCTTGGGTCATAACATAGTACCCTCCTTCAAAAAGATTTGTCCTCAAAGCTTTGCAATTAAAGGCTTCACATGTGATGAAACCATGTGATATGATTTTCTTATGTTTCCTCATTCTTCATTGAATTGTTAATGATCTATCCATCCAAAATCAATTATTTTTAGCCTTAATCCTTGGTGTCTAGTTGTTTCATCATTTTCTTTCCTTTGATTCCATGTATTTTTGTTGTAGCTTCTCCAATTTGTAGTGGTTGTTGGTCTCTGATAATATATTTATTAAGAGTGGTTTGGTGATGCATTGTTCCATGAATATTGACAAGTATTCCATCTTCTTCTTTCATAATGTTGATATCGTCCTTCTTGTCTTCCTTGAAACTTTTCCTGGTAATGAGGGTGTCGATATGGTTTCACATTTGACAGTCTTCCTTCATTTTTCACACCCATTTCATTTATCTTCGTTTCATAGACAATATCATCCTCTATCATCTTTACTTGGTCCTTGATTACTCTAGCTTTGGAGATAATACCATCATATTTGGCATGTAAATACTCTAGATGGATTTCAACTTCTTCAAGTATCTTCTATTGACCTTGAATCGTGTCTTCTTTATCTTTTTGAAGCTGCAATGTCATCCCATTTATCAAATTCTGACGTCCTTCTTGAATTTTGGATTACATTACTGATTTTACCTCATCAGTATTTAGGGATTCTTCAACCTTCTTGCAAATTTCCTCTTCAAGTATTTTGGTAGATTCTTCATCCAAGATCCTCATTTCTTATTGATTTTGATAATACTTATTTTCTTCTTTCAATCTATTGACCTCATCCAATTGTTTTTTATTATTTTTTCGTATTCTACGTATCTCTTCATCTTTGTTTTTCAAACTTCCCTTGAATCATCATTTTCCCACTTTGATTTACTATTATTTTCTTGCTTTAAGTTATTAACCTCCTTAATGAGTGATTCATTAAGGGATTGCATCTTGGAAAACTCGTCGTTTTTCTTTGTAATACAATTTCTTATCTCTTCATTATCCTTTTTCAATTTGGAGAAATTTTCTTTTGATTCCTTTAATTCTACTTGAATTTTATGCATCTCCTCCATTTTTTAATCCTCGATCCATTTATTTGAGAACAATTCTTCAAATACTTCCCATGCGGTGCTTCTTCTAATACCTTCTTCAAAGATATACCACCACTTACCAGATTTACCATACAAACAAATATATACCCCAAAATGAGTCTTGCAACTTTTCTTTATCATTCAACAATATTACCAACTTAACGAGAACTTTGTCAAGTTTTCATTTTCTCAAGTGTCCCATTTGTTACCACTTTTTGAAAAATGATGCTACCGGTAGCACCTATTTTCATTTTGAGTTTTTTTTTTTATATTTTAAATCTTCTTATCTATAACGAATCCACATTATTTTTCTAAAATGCTTGTTTTTTGAACGATTTTCAATTTTTTCTAAATCTTTATTTTTTTACCAATATGTTTTTTTATGATTTTTAATCATACTAAAAATGTTATAAAAATATTATATATGATTTATGTTTTTGAAATTAAGATTTTTTATACAATTATGTCTCATTATTTAATTCATGGTGCCATAGTTTTTTTTTTTTTAACAAGAACGGTTATGTGGCATTAAACGGTTTTCAGGCGAGCCTGAATCAGAAAGTTACATTTCTAAAGAAGGTTGGTGACCTCTAACAGTGCTGCCAACCTTCTTGTGAACGTCTTGGGMAACCYAWCCCATTTGCTTCTTGAACTATTTCGAGRAAATGACAAAAATTGCATACATRAATAAATTCTCACAWATTGTGAGCATATTAKAAGACAAAAGCAGAGCATTAAACCGRGGGGGATGAAARTTTCCCCTTAATGTAGGGATCCAACTTTTTCTGTGATCCTAAAGAAATATTGGAGGCCGCCTCCTTTTCTCTGCGCGCTTTATTGGTCTTTCGCCCTCTGGTAAGGGGTGGAGACGGAACTGAATTGTCTTCCGGTTCAGAGG